>JAXGGA010007742.1:0-60819 GCA_038373865.1 Uloborus plumipes | reverse complement strand
ACCATTTATTTTCTTACATAAACACAATTTGATAAATAAGTAAAAATTTCACATAAAATTTAACAGAAGCAAGAGAGCTTCCAATCAAAAAAGCAAAGCTTTACACTATTATTTTGGAAAAAATAAGTAAAAAGAAAGAAGGAAGGGGGGGGGGGCAATCTATTAACCCATTAATGCCGGTTGGTACAAAAATATACCAACACGGAAAATAAATATAACTTGTCCTTACATGGCTCTATCAGTTTAACAGTTTTGTATTTCACATGTTAAATACTCACAGAAAAGAAACTATATATAAATGTCGCACCCTTGTCGAAAACGTGTCAGATAATAAGCTTAAAACTTGAATGAATGTCTTATTGATGTTTTCAAAGTCGGCATTAATGGGTTAAAGTTTAGTATTTTCGCGATTTTAAAATTTTAATCCAATGACCTCTGGATATGAAAGGGGTAGGGGTGCTTGATGTCAGAAATTAGCCCCCCCTTAAGTTAAATCCTGGGTGCGCCCCTGCCCCCAAGAACCTCTTTGATTTTAACATCATACATCAAGATCATTTAAAAGCGTGTTTTTAAAGTTACATTTTTGAAAAATTGCCAGGAATGATTTTTCTATACCCCCAACTCTTGCCCCTAATGAAACGCTTAATGGGCTATAACCCAGGGCGGCAAGATTGGGGGGGGGGGGGGCACTTTTTCCATGCAAAGCGAAGACCTTTTTTTTTTTTAGACAGCAGGTTTAGACAGCATTAAGTGTGCAAACGCTGTCGCTGCATCTGTTGGACTAGCACAGATTGTTATAATATTATTGTTATTTCGTTATTCGTTTACTTTATTCCAATTGCAAGTTGTTGATAAGGTCTAGTAACATTTTTTTTTTTCATTTAAATCTTTAAACAAGTTTTTAAAATTTTTAAAACTATTTTTGAAACAAATATGTGAAGATTATTAATTTCAAAAACTTTTAAATTTCGAAAGAAAGTTCTTAACGTATTTAAGTACTAAAAATGTTGATTTATAATAATGTAAGAGCAGATTTGTAGTAGTAAAAGTTGAGATTCGCAAAAGACGAATTTTTACCAATTGGCTGGTTGTTAACAACCAACCAATTTCATGTTTAACTAGCTGTGTGGCCGGGCTTTGCACGGTTTACCTTGAAAAAAAACATTTTATGTCAAGTAAATAACAATTTTTTTTTTTTTCTTTTTTACAACTCTGAAATTCAACACCTCAAGGGGGGGGGGCGACGGCCTCACGCCCAAATACACCTCTAAGACTCCCTATTGATGTGCGAATATCAGATTAAGCTCAGTGGTGCCCAACCTACGGCCCGCAGGCCACATCCGGCACGAGAAGCTATCAGTGTGGTTCGTTAAGCATGTTTAGTGTTACAAACTGCAAAGCAAGAGACATTACCCACAAAACAAGTGACATTGTCACAACTTTGGAGCCTAATATTCAGAAATTGGTTTCTAAAAAACACACAATAGAATAGTCATCAATAACTATTTTATTGGACTAATTTTCTTTTATTCTCCAAAATATTTTGAAATTTTCAGTGTTCTAGCCCACGAGATTAATATGAGGAGCGGCCGCCGTGCGGAAAAAGTTGGGCATCACCGCCGTAGCTCAACACTAAGAGTTTTTTTTGCTTCTCTTCATGCTTCATTTGCTGCCCTCTTAAAGTGTGAATTTTTTTTTCTTCAGTTTTACTTCATTCGATTGGTACAAATCAAGAAACCCAACGAGTATGGTCTTATCGCAAATCAAAATTACGAAAAACAATTTAAATTCAAGATGTCAAAATTCAAATGAATGTCAGTGGTCCAATGTTGGATTTTTCTTTTATTTCTTTCTTTTCTCAATAAAATACAAATACTGAAAATATAAAATGCTTTTATTTGCACTGCATTTCATATGGAAAATTACAAATGTACATATGAAGAAACAGGAAGCAAAAGATACAATGAACTTTGAAACACAAAATATACATCAAACTCCAATGAGAAATTTAACACAGAAATTTTGAAAATAAAAGATTTTAATAGCAAAAAGCATCTTATACCGAATATTAATTTTCAAGTTACAAAATTTAAAAGAAATACAGTGTACATGTTTCATAGAAGGAAAAATAATGTAAAAAAGGAACAAAAGGCAAATTAAAACAATACAACTCTTTGCAAAATGAAGGGAAAACAAAAGGTAATGAATTATGCCTTTATAAAAATGGTTAATACTGTAATGCAAAGAAAAAAGGCAAATGTTCAATGTACCTTGGTACATTTTCAAAAATATGTACTTATATTACAATGCAAAATATGATCAAAACAAGTTCAAACAAAAAGGAATGAAAAGCACTGTGATAATACCATCAACAGATGAAATCCACAGCATGTACATAGAAATAGAAGAAATAAATTTGTTGAGTGAAGAACGATATTTTCTTAACAGTGAATCAGAAAATCGCAAAATTTTCTAAACCAATTACAACTGATAACTATAAACAATTACAAATTCCAGTAGGTTCTTCTACTAAGAATATAATGACAGAGACCCATAATAAAGTCCAACCAACATGATCAATAAACTCCAAACAGTTTTAACAATTTTGAGCCACTTGACTATTTCTTTAACACATTGGAGAGAATAATTAAACCAATTTTATTGAATAACGTATTGTTTTCTCAATTCAATTTTCAGCATACATTTAAAGCAACACAAAAAAGTAAATGAATAAAAAATAAGCATTAGGTCCTTCTCTTTTGCTTTAACAAAATTTTAACAGAGAAAACATTAGAAAAAAATATCAATTTCAAATTAGATACCACCAACAGCAAACAATTAGTTTCAAAGATAAATTATCTCCCAACGAGAAAGATAGTACATAAGATTAGCAACCCCTTTTGTGATTTTTTTTAATACAATGAAGCATCAATTATCTGCATGAAGATCAATAAATGTGTTGGGTGAACTGAAAGCATTCCTAGCAGAAAAGTCCGGTAAACTAAAAGCATTCTAGTCAGAAAGTCTCATATAGAAGTCAACTTTAACAAGCATTCTGAACTTTCAACTAAACTCAATTTCTTTTACAAAAAAAATTGAGTTCATCCCTAGGTTATTTACAAGACCCAAGACAGGCATGATTTTTAACGTAATAATGATTACTGTATTCAATTTCCCATCTTTTTAAAACATTTACTTCGTGAAGTCATAAAACCTAAGTGCTTGCCGTTGCCCCTTCGCGTCTTCAGAGAAAAAGACATCTGAGGTTCAACAATTGTACTGCCCATCTCAAAAGGAAAACTTCTATACGAATAACCCGGATCCAAAAGGTTAAAGTCAGAAAATCAACTTTTTGTTGAATTTAAAAATCTAGAAACTGACAAATCATGAGCTTTTACTATATTATTAACTTTATTAAATATAAAACAGTAACCATAAAAAATCATTACGTGTTCATAAATATAAAATCTGCTAATTTAGCATAAAATATGCAGCTAAGAGGAGAGGAAAAAAGGGGAATCATAAGCATAAAATTCAATCATAAATGGGAGAAAGTAGTACTCCCTCTTGTAATTCCTCAAAATTGAAGTTAAAATGTTTTAGAATGCCTTTGGTAGCTTTTAGAGGGGAAGTCATCATCCCTCACCTCCCACATGATCCACTCTTTGCATGCACATTATGCCATGTATAACAATATAGTTGTTTCTATTTTTAAAATATCTACTTCAAGATGTTAATAAGTTTAGTTTAAAATGGATACTTTTTTGTTTAATAATAAAAAATAACAAAACCAAAGTTATTAAAAAGTAAAGAAATGTGCTTAAAAACATTTCATGGTCATTAATCATTCAAGTTAATACTGAGCCATGCCAGTTAGCTTATTGCTTTAATTTCTTTTAAATATATTTGCCTCTGAAAAAAACAAGTCTTATTCCTGCGAAACAGAAATACATGCGCATTTCACAAAAGACAAAATAGAGGGGGGGGGGTGACCAAAAATAGCAGATTACTTCTTCTGCATACATGTGTTTTGGCATTACAAGGACATTTTTTTAAATTCAAAAGAAATGAGCTTATGCATGAAAAAAATCTCTCAAATACTTTTTATTCGGTTTTTGCAAAAGTTTTGCAAGCAATCTGCAAGTTCTGTGCAACAAAAAAAAAAAAAAAAACACTTATTTTTAATTTTACTTTTCTGCACAAAAGTATTTTTTGTATTCGTACGAATATTTGGTGCTCAGTATTCAGCAAAAGATGATATTGGAGCATCCCTACAGGCCCGTCATTTAGGGGGGCAGGGGTCAACCCCCCATCCCCCACCACTTTAGGAAATCAATGTATTGGCATATAAGTGGGCGTGGTTTTTGCCACTTTTTGGTAAATTTTGCATTGTATATGCACCTTTTGCCCCCTCCCCTGGAAAAATTCGAAATGACATCCCTGCATCCCTACTATAAAACCATAGCATACTGCACTTTGAAAGTACAACAATCAATGATTTTATAAAAGGCAAGTATTTGAAAACTAAGGAAGACTCCTAATTGCTAATGCACTAATCAAAGTAGTTTTTAACTTTTTAATCAAAAATGCTGCCATTAATTTTAAAAAAAAATTTAATGAGCAGGAGAGAAAAAAAAATGAATTTTCAAAATTTCAACAAAAGAAACCAGAAAAAAAAAATTTAAGGGCTGTGAATAACTCTGTTTGAAACAAATCAAATACAAAACAATAGTATCAAAAACTTTTTAAAGCAGACAAATTTTTTTTTTAAGAAATTGAAAATTAATCAATTAAGAGCTTTTCTATAAAATATAATATCCTCCCCCCTTGCCAAATAAAGGTTTTATACATGTTCAATAGCTAAAATTAAACTAAAAAAATTAATTTTAAAACAAGTAAAATAAGGGCCCTGCTATCCATCAGCAGAAAACGCGACCGAAACCAAAGGCAGAAACCGAAAATCCAAGTACTTTCCATTGGAATATCATTTAATCCGTTTTACGTTTCTGCTTTACGTCAACGTGGAGCAGGGCCCTAAGTCAATTTAAGGTATAGCATTAAACTAAAATAACTTTATTTCAAACATATAAAATACCTACAAGATGCAAATGAGGACCCACTTAAGTTTCAGCTAACATGAATCATGATCTAAACCCAGTATCAAAATATTTTGACACAAAATAAGCAAAACCACATCAAAGGTTTTTTTTTTTTTTTTGTGCCATTGGTAGGAATTTGTGCGTAGGGAAGATGGGAAAGGACATATTAATCTTATATCTATGGTTTTTTTTGGTGAAACTCTAGATAAAATCTGCAAGAATGGGTTACAACGGCAGTTTCAAGATTTGCTTTGACTCTGAAAAATCTAAAATCCAACACTGGTAATAAACCACAGATAAGATTCATGACTGCATGACTCATTAATAATAGCAATTAATAAAAAATAAACCTGCTTAAACAAAATCAAATCTCATTTATTTTACTTCTTAATTTCCTATTCCGTTCAAAGAATTGTTTCTCCTAGTACATTCAAATCAGCTAAGTATAAGTAATAACATTTCCTTCAAAGCTATAAAACTGACACCATTCTTTCTACCGATAAATTAGAAAATGATTCCAGTCTGAACAAAATCTTCTTTGTCCGAAATTTTTTTCATAAATTCTAACATAATGTGTAAATATATGGAGAAAATTGCCTTCACATCAGCTTTAAGATACAAATAAATATCTATCGTTCATTCAACTACTATGAATGGTAAATGAAAACTTCCTTGTCAAAAAATGCTATTTTAAGTTTAATAATCACTAATGGACAGTAAAGATTATAAGCTTAAACAGCCCTCTCTCTTCCGTTCAGTTAGAATTTGAAACATATTAGGAGAAAGGAAAATATAGTTCAACATTTAAAAATAAAGTTTAATTCTTTAAGAGTACAAGTTTGAGTTTAAGTTTGATTTCCAAGTTTTTTTTTTTTTTTTCAAAAGAAATTATTTAATGAGGGTAAAAAATCTCACAAATAAACATGAATTTAGGAATACTTTCAGTCTTTTGTTTAAAATTTTTAAAAAATATGCTATTTCAAAACTTGCAACAAAAAATGTTTACAAGTAAAACAGCCTGTCAGCTAAATCTTTGTGCGTCTCCTTGTGCAAATTCTGCCCAACTAAGTATGCCAGTTTGTGAGCATATTGGCATGGAGCAGGAACACGTACAGTGCCAGGCCAATTGTAATACATATGAGTCATTTTATAAGCAAGTTTTTGCATGTGTTCTGGCTTCATAACACTAGTATCATAAATGACCACATAATGTGTTGGTGATACAGTTCCTTGCCTTACATGTTGAGAGACAAGGAAAAAATCATACCACTTTTTACGTGTAACTGTGTGGTCCAAAATGGACCCTGGAGGAGGGTTTGACAATGATTTTCCCCTTTGATCACTTGTGACAGCATACATCCTTGTATTGATTCTTTTCTGTACCACAACAACAGACAGAGAAGGTGAATAGTCATTACTAAAATGCTTAAAGCATGACACAAGTTGTTCAACTTCATATTTGGAGACAAAATCCATCTGTCCATCAGAGACACCATCTCTGAAAAGAACTATTTTGTCGGGCAATCTGTGATTTACTTCAAAGTATTTTCGAATGGCAGCAATGAATAACATTTTCAGAGAATCGCCTACTTCTTGACCCGATTGTTGCATTGTTGTCATGCTGAACCAACGTGTTCTAGCTTGATTTATACTAGCTACAAAAGCGAGGACTGATCTACGTCCTCTAGACATGTCATGGTATGTATCTAAACCACAAACCATAAAGTTATCTAAAGGAATATTGACAGACCATAGTTCTCCACCCAATTTGCAATTCATTTGAAGAGCAATTTTTTGAACAACACTCCTTAATTTTCGGCCGTCAGAAATGGTCTTTGAATTTATTACCTGAGATGGCACAGGCATTTCAACACAACATAATTTTTTGATAGCACTGTAACGATCATCTCTTGGTGTAGGAAAAATAATTACAACAATTTGTATGGTAGGATTGACAGCTTCTTTTAAAGCAGAACAGTATGTTTCAGTACGGTCATTCAATATTTCAATTTTTATCGGATCTCTTACTTGAATACCCATGGCTGGAGCACAAGTTCGTAGCATTTTAGTAAATTCCATAACTCTGGGTGTATCCCTTTTAGTAAAAACAATAACCCAATTTTCTAAATTAACTGGAACTAAGACACAATTACTAGTAACTTGTCGACCCCAATCTGCTTCTGCACTAACAGTTATTTTTGCACCTCTACCGAAATTAAGTACTTCTGATTTCAAAAGTCGAGATTCTAATGTGAGAGGACTTAAATCTAATTCTAGATTCCATGCAGAAAAACAATTCTTTGCTTCAGGATTTTTATTGACATTTGATATGAAATTTTGCAAAGCCAACTGTCGGCGCTCAGGTGTGATGCGTGTGTAAACTGCAACATCTTTCATTACTTTAAAATCGTTTCGCATTGCATCAGTAAGCCCAGTCATAAAGCAAAGCTCTGGTACAAGACAAATAATTTTTTCACTCTGATCAGCACCAGCTTGTAAATCTTTCTTTTTTGCTTTGTTTATTAGCAAAGGTTGCTTCATGTCTTTTATTTGAATATCATATGATTTTTTGTAATAATCAAAAAAGCTTATCTCAGAACCATCATGGGTTGTAAATGTTGAAGCAGGATTCATGGACCACTCTACATCATCAACTCTATATGTTTTGTTGTTATAACGAGTAAGAACTACACATCCAACAAGGTTTTTCAAAACAACTTCTCTCATATTACTTGATTGTCTACTAGTTTCATTCATAACATCATAAGCAGTGACTGTCCTCAGAACTCTAAAAGATGCATCACAATTCAACATGATACCACCTTCAAACTCTTGAACAGCAGTCACATAACCAGGCCAAATTTCTAATCTGTGTTGTGGCACAGGTATTCCACCTTTTGGATCAAAATAGTTTCTGCCAACCTAATTGGATAATAAAAAATTATTATGAAATGTTCTTGATATAAAGGTTATTTCGAAATGAAATCAATAAAATGCAATTGTCACATAGAAAAAAACTCTACTGAAAAATATAAAACAAATAGAATAAATATTTTAGCTAAAATACAGGAGTACAGGAAAACAAACCATGCAAGGTTGTTAACCGAACTTTTTAAATACAATAATGACCAGTCAAGAGATCAAACCTATTTGAAACAAGTTGAAATGCAACTGTCTTTTTAAATGTGTTATTACAGATAGATATATACATGGTAGCCCCTCGTTAAATCGCTCATTCCAGGGGTGGACAATCAAAGTCAACTTTTGGAGCAGTTCAAATTGTATTTTAGAACAGCGATTTGATGTTTGGGAGCAGGTCCAAATAACTTTTAAAAGGTTAACATCACACACACATATCGACTTCAGAATCTTTTCATAATTTAAGAAATTTGGGTAAGATTTTTTTTTTAATATTTGCAGGGGGTTGATGTAAATCACATTCACGGAAATGTTTCTGAATATTATGGAATTCAAAACTTAGTAAATTATATTTTAACGTCATAGGAATGAAGATACTCTTTAGAAAACAAAAAAAAGCTACTTTAGATGAATTTATGAACTGAAACAAAATTATAACTATAAATGCTAACAGAACTAAAATCTAGGGATGCACCGAGTAGCACTTTGGCCGAGTAGCCGAGTACCGATTGTTTTTTAAAAAATCACTGACATACAGCGGTACAGGGTTAGAAATCATTGCAAAATTTTACTGGTCTTCTCGACCAATGAACAGGAATATATACTGGTTAACAGACAACACCACTGGTCCACCTTAAATCATTCACCACATTTTTTTTCTTTAAAAGAAATGGTATCCTTGGATTGTTTATTATTTTTATGATGATTCGAGGCGAGTTAATTCTCTAAACTTGCATAATTTTTAAAAGCTTTTGAGGAGATTAAAATATTTACTCTATTGAAGCATTACAAACTTCAATATTTTCAAAATTAACTTGAAAATTTCTCACTAGATGGCAGTATACCCATAATTTGTTCCTCCAATTAACAATAGAGAAGATTTTATATCACTTTTGCAGAAACCAGAAGCAGTAGCTTCAACCTGCTATATTAATAAGAGTTAGTGTCTTGTCAATTTTCTACAACTACTCGGTATCGGCCTAGTACCCGATCCAAATTCGGCCGAGTACTGAGTACTCGGTAAATTGGCCGAGTACCGAATATTTACCGAGTACTCGGTTCATCCCTATTAAAATCTAATCAAAATTGAAAACAAATTCTACAACAGAAAATAAAATAAGCTAATTTAAATCAGTGGTTGGAAAAACTACATTTCTATTGTAGCGAACTACAACTACTTTGCTATAAATGTAGCTAACTACAACTACTTTTTTCTTAATATAGCGACTACAAACTACTTTTGAATTGTAGTCGCTACTTCGCTACTTTTTAAAAAATAAATACACCGTTTGAGAATTGACCGAAAAAATTCGAAAAGTGATTTTTAATAAATTAACTCGTTTGAAAATGGAATAGAAGCAGGAATTATTTTAGAATTTATTTGTTACTTTTCCTTTTTGTTCCTTTGTTTTTTTTTTTTGCTAAAGTTGGTCCTTTTTAGATTTTTTTACAATTTTGTACGAATATTCGCCACAAGAAAGGATTCAAAAGTTGAAAGATTGAAAATAATCAACCATCAATTTTTTTTTTTTTTTAATTTCTTGCCAGGGAATATTTGGGAATATGAAAATTATTTGAAGGAATATAAAAATTATGATGCCAAATAAACCAATGACATCAAACAGAAAGAATGTATTTCGTCCAAAATAATATATCTAAAATCAGCTCATATTTTTGTGGTTCTTATTTCCCATTGCGTCCGCTGCTGTACTCGTGCAAGATATGCACCAGTCAGAGTCAATTAAACCTCGTTTTTTTCCTTCGTTCTCTCTATTTTTTCATTCATTTATTTACTTTTTTAATTTAAAAGTAGTTCCCAGAAATCGCTACAAACTACTATTTTTTTGTATCGCGCTACTCACTACTCTACTTTTTTTAAAAAGTAGTGCGCTACACTACAAACTACTAAAAATGTAGCTACTACAGTAGTTTCGCTACTTGTAACGCGCTACTTCCGACCACTGATTTAAATTAGCTTCAATTAAAATAACTTCAAACTTTTGAAATAATTGAAACATTTACAACCTCAAGTGCAAATGCAATTTTTAAAAAACTATTCTCTTTAAAGTCAATTGAAATTTCGCAGCTAAAAAATATTACAAAGTAATTAACAAAACCCTTGTTTTTCATTTATTAAAAGCTGCATTTCAATGCACCAGTTACTAACTTATTTCTAAATATATTCTAATACTGGAATGGAAGATCTAAAAGGCAATGCTAACTGAAGTGTTAAATAATAATAATAGACAATTAAAATAAAGTGTAAAATAAATTGATTTAAAGTGACATAGGCGAAAATGAGTTATTTTCCATAATAACTGAAAGTTTTAGAATGCAAAAGGATTGACATTTTAAGAAGGATGTGTAATTATCAAAGCTAGTGTATGGTCCCAATGATTCTAAAATATAGGTTTTACTGAAATCAGCTAGAACTTAAGAAAATAATTGGAGAAGTTCTTTTTTTCTTAACTTATCTTGAATGCTATTGGGAATAAGAGGGTCTCTTATCTCAGAGTAGCTAAGAAAGTTCATGTTCAATTGCTATTTAATGTTTGTAAATTTCTGACATTGAAAAGTTAAATTTCTCTCTTGTTTGAATTTTAATGCATATGACAAGTATGATTGAAAAGAAAAACCAACGTAAATAAAGCATAAATTAGCAAGAAAATGCAGCATATATAACTATTTCAATACTACAATGGAGCCTTTTCGTTTTCATCAGTGCGAAAAGCTCACCACACAAGAAAGGCGTGAGTTCTCTCACGGCTTTTTATGCACAGTATGCCAATTATTGTGACAAATTTAATTTCTTTATTAATTTAAACTAAAAAATTGCTGCAAATTTACTGCAATATTTATAATATAAATATTATAAATATTTAGTTCTAATTAATAAATATCCGATAATATTTTCATCTGAGAAATTATTAAAATAGAAGAAATACAAAAATTATTAAGTGAAAAAATAAATTCAACAATAATCTTCCACTTAAAATTTCCTTATGTATAAGAGTTAGTTCATAATGTTATCAAAAGAAACTTGCATAACTAACAAAGTAACTAATTTCAGTTCCATTTATAACTCAAAAAAAAAAAAAATGCTTTAATGTGTAACACACTCAGGAGGAAAATTGCTTAACTTTTTTCAAAAGGTTCCCGTATGATATTGTTTTAAATTGTTAATTTAAAAACCAAGTATTAAGTATAAATCAGGGATGAAAACAGCTTAAAGTCAAAAAAGAGGAAAAATTGCACAGCTTAAAATTTTGATAGATTTTTTAAACATTATGCGAAATCTCCTCTTAATTTGCACCGTAAAATCGAAAGCAAAATCAAAATCGGTAGATTGAAGGCTTTTTTTTTTAAAACCTATTAATCGCTCGTTCCCTATTTCTAAAAAAGAAATAGGGTTAGGGAATGAACTTTTTTTGTCTTTATCCATAATTGTGTAAAAAAAAAGGTGGATAGAGGGTGGGGATGGAGGGAGGGGGGGGTGCAGTTTTAGATGAATTAGATTTGTGTAGCTCAAGAATGATTTCTCTAATTAATATTGTTTGGTCTTTAGGAATTTTGATGAATTGTAAAAATCAAAATAATTTCCACGATTTTTTGACTAATATTTTAGCTGAATTTTCTTATTTTCTAACTCCAACAAAGGCAACTTATGTTTTTGGCAGCATGCCAAAATAGAGTACATAGTTTGCTGATAATTGCATGTCATCCTTAAGGTTTCAATCATGCTGCATCCTAATAACATTTATATTATTTTGGAAGTTCGAAGTAATTTCAACCTCTACTACCTTAAATAAACTTATTTTAAGCTTTATTTTAATAATGAGTTTTTTTTCCTAAACTTAATGCAACATTAAATTTTTGATCGCGGAAAGAAAGAAAATATACAAAAAGGGGAAAATCAAGGATCAGCGAACGATTTTCATCCCTGATAAATTCAAAATTTAAGCAACTCCTGACCCTGATTGCCGATTTTGTAATAAAACGAACTTATCTCTGGTCATGAAGCATTTTAACTCTATATATATTTAATTGCTTTCAAGAGGATATGGTAAATATGGAAAAGGAAAGATAATCCCCAGTCAAATTTGCTAGTAGCAAAAGCAGAATAAAGAAAATTGAAAATTCTTATACTCAACTACATGTATTTTAAGTGTCAACAAATAGAAACTGGCAACAGATAAACATTTAGTATCAAAGATTTTTCTTTCAACGTCAGCAAACAATAGCATCAGTTTCCAATCCTGTAGATTTAAACCTTTGCAGCATTCACTAAATACGTTATAATTCAAGTTCTATTTTACATGGAAGTTCCAAACACATCTTATCAGACGCAGATTTTTTTTTCTTTCTTTTGATACTATTGTTTTAAATAATCCTGCATGTTTTCACTTCGAAAACTGCGAAAAACATTTCAACGGCTTTTAATTAATATCTTTGCTAATTAATGTGATCAAAAGACACGACTTAGTTAAGAACACTCTTGATCACTTCACCTTTCAAACAATATTTTTTTCAAAATCGGTCCATCCGTTTAGGCTGTGCGGAGCCACAGACACACAGACATGTCAAACAACTCACTTTCTTATTGGGTCAGGGGTTAAAAAATTTAAACTCTTAGATTAAAAAATAATAGATTGCTGATATGCACTATATTCCAAAATTAGTGATTTGGAGTCCGAGTCTAAAACTGGAGTCGCCAGTCGAAGTCAATAGGCAGAATCAGAGTCGAAGTTTCTAAATTTCTCATGGCTGGAGTCTGTCGATTTTTCCGACAGACACCTGCATTTCTACCATGGTTGCAGACCAAGTCAAGAAGTCTGAATTGGATTCCTTAAAACAGCTTATTCAGAAAAATATTTTGCATACATTCTTCATAAAACCATTTTCTATCAAAGTTAGTTTGAAGGAAATCCACCTTTAAGGTCAGGATCTAAATTGAGCTTATCCCTGTAGGCGCTAATGTTAAATATTTTTGAATATTTCACAGTCGAGCCAAAAAGTCTTCAATTCGAAATGGGAATGAAGTGCCTCGCTAAGATCTTTTGAACAAAATAAAAATTACTGAATTCGGACTGTTCACTCAAAAGTTATTAGTTCGAGACAGGTTGCTTGAATGATTCAGTGTTGAAAGAAAAATTGTTTATACGAAAATTTAAATACGGGAATGAAGTATCCTTAATGAGAGCTTTCAAACGACGAACAAAATAAAGTTTGTTCAAATCGGGCTGCTCACTAAAAGGTTAGTAGCACGGGACAGGTTGTTTGCATGGTTCAAAGTTGATCGAAAAGTGGTTTAAATCAAAAAGCAAAATATGGGAATGAGATGTCCTTGCCAAGATCTTTAAAACAAAAAAAGTTTGTTCAAAAAATCGGACTGTTCACTCAAAAATTATTAGGGAAGGGGGGGACAGACAAACTGACAGACGTTTTTCCCATCTCAAAGACCTACTCGAAATTTTTTAATTTTTCGATATTTATTTAATTTTTTTATTTCTTTTCGGACTTGGCAATATTTCTATGATGCATTAAGCCACTTTTAATGCTTTTTATAGCTTTCTTTTACTTCAATAGGAAAGTAGGCTAAAAAAGATGGGAACAATATTTTCTTTTTATTCCTAATTTTAGGCTAATTCTCGTGAAAGTGAAAGAAAGAAAAAAAGCATTAGGGCTATCACTCAGTGTATCATAAAATATTATCTAAGTCCCCCCCCCCCCCCAAAAAAAATGAATAAAATAAATAACTATCAAAAAATTAAAAATTGTAAAGTAGGTTTTGGAGATGGGGAAAAAGTGCATATGTTTGCCCGTTCATGCAACCCTTTTCCTAAGAACTCTTAAGCTAGCAGTGGCGTATATAGGTTTTTATTTCGGAGGGGCCCATAAAATCAAGCTTAGCCCCCCCACACACACACTTTCGTTTTTTTTTTCCCGCTATTACTGTAAGACAGGTAGAAATTTTCAAATTGACTTAAAACATTGTAATTTTTGGAAAAGATAGAAAATTACGAAGTTTTAAATTCCCTCCAAAACTTTTTTCAAAATTGAAATTATTTATGCTACCTTTGATGACGTTGGAGGATCAAAACTCCTCTGGAAAACTTACTGAAACTTAAATTCTAAATACGCAATTTCAGGCTATCTTTAGTGACCTTAAAGGAATTGAGAAGACTCGGGGCATCTCTCCTGAAATATTTTGACACTGAAGCACAACTCAGGATATATTTCTTCATGATAGAGTAAAAGAAAAGAGTTTTTTTTTTTGAATAGAAGTCTCATTTAAGTTATCTTTGAGAAGTAAAAGTTCAAAGACCCTCCGCTGAAAGATTTTCGATAGATAGATGCTCAATTTTGCGTTCTCTTTGGAGACGTTAAGAGACAAATTGAAACCTTAAGCCATCTTTACTTTAGACCATCTTTGTAGTAACGTTAGCAAGGATTCTCTCCCGAAATGTTTCGAAATTAATGTTTTAAAAATATTTTTATTTAGGTTAGCTTTAATACCGTCAAGATTAGACAGGATTCGGGCGCTGTGCCCCGAAATTTTGCGGCATTGAAGCTTCAAGAATGCAATTTTAAGTTCTATTTTTTAAAACTTGAAGGTTCAAAATTTTATTTTAAGCAGAGGTGCCCATTACCCCCAAGAGCAAAAACTTATCATCTAAGACTTCCACTAAGATCTCTCTAAAAACGAGAGCCACACGTGAAAGAAAAAGAAACAAAAACTTTTAAAAACGCTCCTTAGAAATAATTCAATAGCGCCGCTTATGACATGATTCTTTTATAGGAACAACTGCTTTTAGGCTTTGTCTGACAACATTTAGGATAATAAAAGGATTTAGGGACTCTTCCGGAAATTTTTGGGCATAGAGACTGTAATTCGGGAGCTCTCTATTTTCTAAAAACACATTTTAGAGCTAAAGACTATAGAAAAGAAAGGGGGGTATCAACTACCGTTAACTGTTTGAGTTTTAAATCTCTAAACTGCCATTTGAGGCAATGTTTGACCAAGGTATTGAAGAAAAAGCAGAAAAAGAACTCTCTTCCGAAAATTTTTGGATATTGAAGTCTTGAAACTGCAATTAAATTACACGTTGTAAAAGCGAAATTTTAAAATCTCTTTGGACTCTTTAAGAGGGGTCATGAGCCTTTTTTGAATTCATGCTTGCCGGATATACGGGCCTCGACTTCCTATCCTAAACCCCGTCAGTGAGAAGGCACTCAATTCTTTAATTTCACCGCTGGTAAAAAGATTGAAAATTACGTGCCCCTTCTAGCTCGGCCGGCTTGGACTTCTACCTCTTTTCGATTTTTTTTTTTTGTTCAGCTGAAAGCTTGGAAAATATTTGTGAAAAAAACTAAAACCGAAAATGATTGCACTTTATTTTAAATTTCTTGCTGGGAGGAATAGTTATTTTATTTTAAATTTCTTGCCGGGAGGAATAGTTACGCTTTATTTTAAATTTCTTGCCGGGGAGGAATGATTACTTTATTTTAAATTTCTTGAGTGTAGCATTATTTTAAAGACTCTTATTTTCTGACTAACTAGAAAAAAAGGGGGAATGAGAAGAAAGAGAGAAACGTAATTTGCTGACTAATAATCTATATGTGTTGAATATTTTTCATTTAAAGATTTCTATTCAAAATGATTAGGATTTTTTCTATGCGTTTTCTAATTGAAATATCTTCATTTTCCCAAAACACATTCTTTTTTCTCTTGAGTAAAGCGCAAGGGCTACCTGACCCTCTTGGGTTGCACCACTGCCTGGTGCCATCTAACGAATTATTATTAGCAATAATCATTTATTTATTTATGTATTTCAAGCTAAAAGTATGTAACTAGTTTAAGAGTAAACTTAAACCGAATAATAATAACTACCTTTATTTAAAAAAAAAAAATCTGAATTTTTTTCGGGGGGGGGGGGAGGGGTATAAGAGGGAAAGACCTTCTGGGGCATTCCCTTATATACACCTTTGAAAACAATGTTAATAGAGTGGGCTTTTTTCTTAGGGATAGCTTCAAGAATGTAATTTTAAGCTCTATTTTTTGAAACTGAAGGTTTAAAATTTTACTTTTAGCAGAGGTGCCTATTACCCCCAAGCGCAAAAACTTATCATCCGAGAATTCCACGAAGATCCCTCTAAAAACGAGAGCCACACGACGTGAAAGAAAAAGAAAACAAAGACTTTTAAAAACGCCCCTTAAAAATAATTCAGTAGCGCCGCTTACGCCATGATTCTTGATAGGAACAACTGCTTTTAGACTTTGTCTGACAACATTTATTATAATAATAGGATTAAGGGACACTTCCGGAAATTTTTGGGCATAGGAGATTGTAATCCGGGAGCTTTCTCTTTTCTAAAAACATATTTTAGAGCTAAAGACTATAGAAAAGTAAGGGGGGATATCAACTACCGTTAACTGTTAGAATTTTAAATCTCTTAAAATGCCATTTGAGGCAATGTTTGACCAAGGTATTGAAGAAGTGGCGGGAAAAGAACTCTCTTCCGAAAATTTTTGGATATTGAAGTCTTGAAACTGCAATTAAATTACACGTTGTAAAAGCGAAATTTTAAAATCTCTTTGGACTCTTTAAGAGGGGTCATGAGCCTTTTTTGAATTCATGCTTGCCGGATATACGGGCCTCGACTTCCTATCCTAAACCGCGTCAGTGAGAAGGCACTCAATTCTTTAATTTCACCGCTGGTAAAAAGATTGAAAATTACGTGCCCCTTCTAGCTCGGCAGGCTTGGACTTCTACCTCTTTTCGATTTTTTTTTTGTTCAGCTGAAAGCTTGGAAAATATTTGTGAAAAAAACTAAAACCGAAAATGATTGCACTTTATTTTAAATTTCTTGCTGGGAGGAATAGTTATTTTATTTTAAATTTCTTGCCAGGAGGAATAGTTACGCTTTATTTTAAATTTCTTGCCGGGGAGGAATGATTACTTTATTTTAAATTTCTTGAGTGTAGCATTATTTTAAAGACTCTTATTTTCTGACTAACTAGAAAAAAAGGGGGAATGAGAAGAAAGAGAGAAACGTAATTTGCTGACTAATAATCTATATGTGTTGAATATTTTTCATTTAAAGATTTCTATTCAAAATGATTAGGATTTTTTCTATGCATTTTCTAATTGAAATATCTTCATTTTCCCAAAACACATTCTTTTTTCTCTTGAGTAAAGCGCAAGGGCTACCTGACCCTCTTGGGTTGCACCACTGCCTGGTGCCATCTAACGAATTATTATTAGCAATAATCATTTATTTATTTATGTATTTCAAGCTAAAAGTATGTAACTAATTTAAGAGTAAACTTAAACCGAATAATAATAACTACCTTTATTTAAAAAAAAAAATCTGAGTTTTTTTCGGGGGGGGAGGGGTATAAGAGGGAAAGACCTTCTGGGGCATTCCCTTATATACACCTTTGAAAACAATGTTAATAGAGAGTGGGCTTTTTTCTTGGGGATTTTTTTTTTTTTTTGAGCAAACACGAACCGAACACCTACTTTTGAAAAAATCTTTCTCGGTTTCGGGGGGGGGGGCCCTCGCCCCCCCCCCTTAAATACGTCCTTGTAAGCTAGTAGTCCGATTTGAACAGTTTTCTTTGTTTAGAAGATTTTTGGCAATGACATCTCATACCCATATTTAAGTTCTTGATTTATACAGTTCAAAGAATACATTTATGAAACGGTAGGGGAGGGGACAACTATGGTAACAACAGGGTGTAAAAAAATCAATGATTTTTTTTAAAAAATCAAAAAAATCGGATTTTTTTGATTTAAATCAGATTTTTTTTATTTTTTTAGAAAAAATTAGAAACTTCAGTTATTAATTAATTTTTATGGCAGGTGTTATCGACCCGACCACCGGATACGTAAAGGAGCATCGGCCACCTCTGGCGCATGCGCAGAGAGCGATGGGTCGAATCTGATTTCGAGAGACGACCGATCGGATCTAATTTCGAGAGCCGACCGATAAACACTTCCTGCGATCGGAGGAATAATGTGTGACCGACCACGCAAAGTAACAGATGACTTAAGCTATGCGAACGGTTGTTTAGTAAGAATAAAATTGATATTGAAACGAAATACGCGATCTGCAATTGTACTTCAAACAATATGTAGTTATTTATTGCGACGTATCGACGCAATCGGTCTTTTCGTATAGTGAAGCATTATTATAATTCAATCAGAACTTAAGTTATTCACATGAAGTTCGTGGCTTCTGGCGACAAACGTTCATATAATAGAGCTCCTACGACATGGCTAGCGCTGCTGCGATTTGACAAACAAAAAAAGAAATTTTAGTTAATTACCTCTCGAGAGAGAATCCGAAATGCAAAAAAATCCCATTCCAATGACGGATGCAGAGATCGCGATTTTCAGAATAAACGCATTAAGCAAACAACAGAAAAGAAGAAAAAAAACTGGTTATAAAAATAAAATTGTTATAATTTACATTTTAAAGCTCCTTGATAGACTTATTAATAGCAATCAACGTAATTGAAGAAAAATTTAAATTAAATTATTTCAATTTTATTTTTTTGATTCTCATAGGAAACACTGTATTTCGCTTGAAAATTTAAAATTTTAACATAAATAAAAATACATTTTACTTATTTTCTCTTATCAAAGCAAACAAACATCAAGAATCAGAAAAATTCGATTCTGAAACCTGATGCAAAGAGATTGATTGCATCATTTAAAATGAAGGCATCAAAAGTATAAACACAGCAAATAAAGCAATGTATTAACTCAAAACAATTTTAGAATGTCATTTTAACAGGTCTAGATGATGTAAATCATAAATAATTATTGACATAATTGTCGAAAATCTGGATTAAGGGAAAAAAAAATTCGTATGTGGGAAGAAAACAGCATAGCGATAAATACTGGATTTCAGGTTTTAACACACGAAAATATGACAGAATTGAGGAATTAAGACCCAAACACAATTGCCCCTGGGGTTAGTGGTAGAAAAAGAAAAAAAATGTATTAACATGAGCAGGGGCGATTGTTTTCCGGTATTTTCATGATCGATGCGTTCGCCATTTCCCCACGAGGAGCTACCACAAGACGAATGGTCAGCCGAATGAGGAGAATAGAGATCCTACCGTTGAGTTGTTGCGATCCGTCCGTTGAACGGGTAGCATCTGCGCACGCGCAAATGTATGGGTCGAATCCGGAATGCGGGCCCGACGGTCGGTTCTTTAACCACTGCGAATTTTTATTTATGAACAACTTACCTTTAAGTTTTTAAAAATACAAAAACACCTTTGAAGTAAAGCTTCACCAGTAAGAAACCCAGAAAAAAAGTGTTAGGAGCCAATCTGAAAATAATCCTGAACTAGCTAGGAAAAAAATCAAATGGGGGCAGGAAGCTCAACCCAATCCTCACTTCATTCAGCCCTCCCCCCCCCTCTTTATTTTGCTTTTGTTTTATAAAGCTAGAATATGCTCCATTTCAGCCACTAATAAAGACAAGAGGGTGGAGGAGGTGCAATTTTTGATGAACTAGACACGTGTATTGCAAGAAATAAATGATCTAATTATTATTGCATCGTCTTTAGTTATTTTAATAAATTTTAAATACATTTTTTAAAAAATTCAAAATAATTTTCCTAATTTTTTGACAAAGATCTCGCATATTTAGCTGAACTTTCTTAATTTTTACCTCCTACAAAGGAAACTTATGTTTTTGGAAGCATGCCAAAATAGAGTGTATAGGTTGCTGATACTTGCAGGTCATAATTGAGTTTTCAATCCTGTTGCATCCTAAAATCACTTCCATTATTTTGGAAGTTGAAAATCATTTCAACCTCTACTACTTAAAATCAACTTAATTTAAACTTTATTTTAAAAATGAGCGTATTTTTATTTTTTTTCTAAACTTGATGTAACAAATTTTCTGATCGCACAAAGAAAGAAAAAATACAAAAAGCGGAAAAGCACGGCTCCACCGAAGATTTTCATCCCTGCGAACTTGGTATTTCAAATTATAATTGCAATATTTTTCAAATTATAACTGCTTCAGATGCTTGCCACAACACGGTAGAACAAATGCAGCATAAAAAATGAAATCTGAATTCCTTTTTTGTTTCCTGTAGAAGCCTATTTACAATAGGCACTTGGTACTTTGATGAAATACCTAAATGTTTTTGCTGTATAAAATTAGATGGAATATTTTACAAAACATTTTACCTGCAAATAAGAACACCAGTTACTGTTGAAAATGTGCAATCCAATCAAAATTCAAAACCTTAGTTTTTTGTTTTTTCATGGTGACGTAAGAAAAATTTTTGACACCGCATTACGTCTGACACCAAATTTTTTTTATTTAAAACATTGTTTTAGTTATGGGATTGCTCTAAATTGCTACAGAAGAGGTGAGGGACTGCAGTAATCTCATTTTTTTGCACTGTAGTCATTAAAAATGTCTTTATTAATGGGGCATTTCACAGTATTTAGCTGTTACGGACTCTACACTTCAAATATATGTTTTAGCCTCCTACTCAAGATTAGAGCAAATATTGAAGCTAAACTTTTTGTAAATTTATGGTTCTATGTGTACTTATCACAAAACATGGAAAAAAGTTTAAATTAATTTTGAATTTCTAAAAATATAGGAGTATATACAGCATGTTACGGACTCTACGCACAAAGACATCGAAATTTTTACACAGGGCTCCCGCTAGATACTCACAAAGCTGGGTCCCAAGGACCCACCAATTTTGAAAAAGTGGGTCCATTTTAAAAATAATGGACCCCGCACTACGCAGAAAAAAAAATAAGGCGAAACAATAATTTTTAATCTATAATCAAAAATCAACAACATTACAGATTCAGGCTGTGTAAAATAAATAACATTACAGACAACAAAGTCGTCATAGGTCGCGTTGGTTGAAAAAAAACATAGATAATCCGCATAACCTAAATTTTACTTTCGTCCCACAAAGACGAATTTTAGCGCGTCCCGCGGGACCCGCTAAGTTTCAAGCATTGTGTCCCTTTCCTGAAATCCGCGTATTTTACGAGCTATAGCGCGTCAACGGGACCCCTGATACATAGGGAAGTATGTAAAAAAATATTTTGGTCAGTTTCAAAATTGTATACCAGCAAAATTTATTGTTTTTTAAAGCAAATCTCGTGCAATTCTTACGTCTGACACCTTGGAATTGCCCACATGTATTTTTTCCCCCAAGTGAAAACTTTTGACAATTTTCCATTCGCTAATACTTTAGCCAAATCAGAATTTTCTATTTTATTGCATTTGGTGAGGTAGCGAATGCTTAGCGCGGTCCCTGGCAGGCAGGAAAATTTGTGAGTGCCGTGGGGATGGAAAATTGCAAGTCGGGTCCTGGCTCTCATTAATCAATGGAAAAATATGACAACTTTATGTGAGTTGAAGTGTTTTTATACACTTTGAAAGTCACAACACTTTCTCAAGAAAGTTATAGGTAAAACAAATTTAAACTACATACCTGTGTCATTTTAAGTATGCTCATCACTTTTTTAAACAAGACATTATATAGATGCAAACAATCTGCTGGTTGACACTTTTTGATGTACTTAATCGACACATTGATAGCAGAATTATCTGTGGGCAGATTAACAGTTACAGAGACAACTGTTGACGATAGTTTCAATGGCAGATAAAGCTTACTGCCATCAAATGTTTTAATCTGTCCTATGATTTCTTTCACACGAGGGTCATGTAACAAACGAAACTTCATTCGTTTGCTCTCAACGGCTGGCACAAAACTAACAAAATACTCATGAATCCCTTTGCCAGAAGGAACTTTTAAGCGGACGTAATTTACTTCTAGTCCTAAAGGAGTACCGGAGGTTCCTCGATACTTTCCAATCGTAAGTTCTTGCATCTCAGACACAGGCACATCATCTGAAGCAGGAGCTGTTGGTGAAACAGAAGCTGCTGGTGAAACAGGAGCTGCTGGTGAAACAGGAGCTGCTGATGAAGCAGGAGTTGTTGATGAAGGTGTTTCATACTCCTGAATTTTAGGTGCACCACGTCCAGTTCCTAAAATACTACTCAGACCTAAGCCTCGTCCACGTCCAGCAATTTTAGGCACTTCAGGTTCTACCTTAGGTTGTTCCTGGACAGGAACTTTTCCTCTTCCTTGGGATATTAGAGACTGCAGAAAAGCTCCTCGACCAAGCGGTTTTGGTTCCGCTGGTGTTTCTGTAGTAGAGCTTGCTTCAGCAGTTGGAGACGATTCACCAGGGCGTCGAGGTTGATTTTTTAGAGCTGCCAACAATAATGCACCTCTACCTCCACGCCCAAAACCTTCGGCAGGTTTATCTGCCATTTTTACTTAAATTTTATCACAAATATTGAAATTGCATTAATGATAAATGTACGAAAATACTCATGGCCTGAAAAGGCTCTATGAACAAAAAACGAATTTCATCACACTGGAAGAGAACTTAAGTTGAGTTGCATAGCACTCTGGAGTGAAATAAATATATTTCGAAAAAAAATCTTTATAAATATTTACAAGGTATAAATTATAACGCAGATGAGTGAAAAAATAAGTTTATAAAGAATATTTTTGATTAACCGAAGCTCTCCTATGTTTCATTTTAATAAGAGCATGAGTTTCTCAATTTTAGTGTTAAAAACCTCAATAATTATGTTGATCTCAAGAATAATTTTCAAGTTTTGTTTCTTTTTTCTGCAAATTTCTTGGCACATTTTTTATTTTTTTATGTATTTTTTTTTTTTTTTTTTTTTTTTTTTTTTTTTGATTCTGATTATATCGATATTTTTAGCGATTTACGAGATCACATGATTATTCACGCAGTAGGGCGATTTATCAGCTGACAGTGTGTAAAAAGTTCAAATATTTTAAAATGGTAAGAAAAATCTTTTTAATTAGAATGATTTATTTTGAAATTATTTAAAACTTAACTAATCTACAAGCAGTCATACTTTTCAGAACCGTCCTTTTTTTTTCTCATACGAATTGCGAAAATGGGAAAGCAGGTTCTTATTATTTACATGTTTGTGTATATAAATTACGTTATGTTGCATAGCTTTCAAATGTCATTTTTAGGAAGATTTTATCGAATTAATCAATGAAATAATGAAACATGCAGTATAGCCTTTCGACCCCGTCACTTTTTGTTTGAACTTAGGATATTTAAGAAAGAAAATAATCGTTGAAAGTAGGAAGTAAATCATTAAGAGCGAAAAAAAAAAGTTTTCGCAAGGACAGTGTTGCTGGTTTTTAATTCTGAAAGCTTTCCACAGTAAATTTATAAACGTGTAATCTTATTGGTAGACGTCAAAAAGTATAAAAGTAATGAGTCTTTACTGGTAACTAGTCTGAAAATATATAGTTACCACACATTAACAATTTCGACAACAAATAATACTTTCGGTCTGAGACATAAAAATTTAGATTATGAACGATGTATTAAATAGATGAACATTTAAAACTCAAAAGTATGTTCAAAAATTTTTGCTTAATTTGATAGGGAATATTGTGTATACATATCTATTAGAGCGACCTCACTCACTGTTGGCTCACTAAATCACTTGCTTGTATTGACATTGTTGATACCAACATTTGGCTTTCATCACATGGCAAATCTGTGTGTTCCCATAGACAGTTGAACTTTCTCATTGTAAATTCAAGAGGGAGAGGGGGGTGCTATTTTCTCGTTATATTTTGAGTATTTTTCAAAAGATCATTAAAATTCATATAGGCAAATCTGCAGTTATGTGCTATTTCTTGTCTCAGGCTCATAGCAACCTTAGAAAAGTCTATTCCATTTCTTCTATTATCATAATTTATTTGTTTCCGTCCAAAGAACAAAATTACAGACATTTAACAGTTGAGTAATATTTATTTATGTGGAGGCTAGGTACTAAAATGTCATTACAATCTACTGTCCCTAATCAGAATTTCTGTCTGAAGTGGTCTATGCAGCAAAAATAGCTAAAACGTATTTATAAAATAGGTTTTTACAATACTTCAAGCATTCTTATTTGAAATAAAGTTTCTTTTATGCCTGATTGCATACATAGATATGATTTTGATATAATTAAAATTGTCCCCAGCATTTTGCACAATCACCATCCAGCCCTTTTTATAGACTTTTATGACAGTTAAATGCAACTGACAGCTGAGAAAACTTTCACTTTAAATAAAGTGATACACGCAGGTGATCCCCTCTTGACGACTTTGTTATACATTCTCTTTGATAATGCTTTTTTTGGGGGGAGGGGGGGGGGCAACAAGATGTGTAATATAGTGTTAGTTGAAGCAACACACAACAACAACAAATATTGCTTCAAAAGTAGCAAAATGTAGAAAGCATTTTTTTTCCTTGAAAAAGCAACCGAAAAAAAAAATTTTGAGCATACTTAAGCTATAAAGCAGTGAGTAACCGCCCCTAAGCAAGGGCTAAGGCTGTAGCATGCAATACACCGCCAACTCGGCTATTTCGATCCACGGACTGCAGTTTCGTGCTTATTGTGCACTCATCAGCATGGAATACGAAAGTAGCCGAGTTGGAGGCAATAATCCTCTAATAGAGCAAAGAGAGCAAAAAAAAAAAAACTGGTAGCTAATGTGAAATTACAATATCAGCGAGCGACCGCACTTGGTAATCGTCGTTTTACGAGTTGTACCGTACCAAGTGTGGTCGCTCGCTGGTATTCTAATTTTACATTAGCTACCAGTTTTTTTTTTTTTTTTTTTTGAATTTTATGAAAATCAATCAAACGGTTTTGCCCCTACGTGCGTCATAGACAGACAGAAAGAAAAAAAGGAAGAAGGAAAGACCCACCTTCAGCTTTATTATTTGAAGAGACTCTACAAAACAACAAAGCGGCTCAATTTTGAGAGGGAAAACATCCCCAAAACCAAGCTGAAACATAAACAATGTAAAAATATCATTAAGTATATTGTAAACAGAAATGCTACTAAATTGTTAAAAACTACACATCTACTATTTTACATAAAATGTCACCATATTTATGAGTTTAAACATACTGAAGTTAGTTGATTTTTGTAGCAATTCCATAGTAAAATGTACGTTCGTTGAAATAATGACGTTTAAAAAATGCATTAATGTGCACATAAGTTTTCTAATACACTGCGGGGAAAAAAGTGTGGGTGGAAGGACCCAAACATTGGTTCTATTTGCAACATTTCACTTGAAACTAAACAGTTCACATTTTCAATGGTAATTTAACTCCGAAATAAAGTAGCCATACCACTAGTTTTATTTCAAATTTTCATCGTAATAATTCAGGCCATAAAATAATACATTAATGGGTGTGCAAAACAAATACATAATCAATATTTTTATTAATTAGCAAGGTTTAACTGAAGCTGCACTAGATGAAACATTTTAACTCCGAACATTGTATAAAGAGAGCAATTGAAATATTTAGAACTTACCTTATTATTCTTCATAATTCAAAAATTAGACAAACTTCTCAAATGAATACCAGAATCCAAACAGCTACGCACCACATTTAATATACAGGGTATCCACTCCTATCGTGGCCCAATAGCTAATTTCTAAACCGTTAGAGATAAGCGTATAGTTTATTTAGAAAAAAATCTCCAAATTACGAAAGGAATTTTGGGTCTATTCAATGTTTTTCAAAAAATTAAATTTTGAAAGAGTTACGAAATTTAAATTTTTATACAGCCAACTAAAAAATTTCAAGTTTTAAACGTTACAATGTCAAGAACGTTTTACTAAATATGATTAATAGGACTGGGGGGCTGTATAAAATTTTTAATTTCGTAACTCTTTCAAAATTTGATTTTTTGAAAAACATTGAATAGACCCAAAATTCCTTTCGTAATTTAAAGATTTTTCCTAAATGAACTATATGCGTATCTCTAACGGTTTAGAAATTAACTATTGGTCCACGACAGGAGTGGACACCCTGTATTTCCAAATTGGTTACTCAATGGTAAACTTAATGAATCCTGAAATTTATCTTTTTATGTATTTGCTCATCTGAACTTTCAGCATTTATTTTAGAATGTGTGCCAGTTATTTTTTATTAAAAGACCAAACTTTCCAAAGAGCTGTTGACACACACATATGTATAATTCCTGCTGAATGCAGATTTTAAATTTGTCACTAAAATTCTAGAATTTGTAAATCATTACTACCTTAAACTAATGTTAACATTGTACCGGGGTTATCATACTAGAAAAAATTATTGCCAAATGTTTTTAGATGAGTAGATCATATTGCAGGAATATTAAGATGTGTTTCCCTCAGACCAAAAAAGAAGCAGGGCGTTTCCAGAAAAAAAGACACTTTTGAATAGAAATTTTGTTGAATGGAGATGCATTTTTTAATCTCTTTTTTTTAATATTTACTGTTGTAATTATCTTTAAATAATGAATAAAAAGCTTTTGAATATTTAGTTTCATATATTGTTTAAAACTCAAACTCAGGTTTATTTTCAAATCAAATTGTAATTGAAATTAGGCAGTTATGTTTCAGGGCCACATAAAATCTTACTTTTGTGAGGAAGTTTTGTTAAAACTTTAGAAGAGTCAAGGAGGCCACATTGAGAATTGTGAAAAGAGGGCAAAGCTCATCTAACGTTAAAATTGAAGGGTCAGAGTAGAGTAACCTCTTGAAAATGCCTGAGAACACTATTTTAAGTGAACATTTAAAATTTCAACCAGAGTAGCCACTGTTAATGTCTTGTCAGGTAAAAAACGTTAAAATGTCATTCTCATCCTCCTGTCATTACAGTCTAGCATAAAATTCATAAATACAAGATTAAAGTAATAATTGAGAACAGAATGATACTAAATGCATCATTTAAAAATTTTTAAACTGAAGCTTAGAAAAATTAGTTGATGATGTAAGGAGGTAAGGAAGTATGACATGTCCTTTTCAATGAAAATAACTTGCATAGTTAAGGTTCTTTTTTCTTTTGTTCATTATATTTATTCAAATCAAAACTGGTTTAAATGAAACAATGCAGGCTCGTCATTTCACATTTTTCCAGGGGGGAGGGGGCAAAGGGTGTATATACAATGTACAATTTTTGCCAAAAAATGGCAAAAACCATGCCCACTTATATGCAAATGCATTGTTTTCCTAAAGTGGGGGAAAGGGCAATTACTCCCCCCCCCTCCAACTTTGAGAAATCAATGTATTTACATATACGTGGGCGTGGTTTTTATTGTTTTCCGATGAAATTGTATTGTGTTTTCACCCTGCCCCCACCCTTGGAAAAACTTGAAATGATTGCCTGAAACAATGCAAGCACCCACATTTTTTGTAATATATATATATATATATATATATATGTTTTTTTTTTTTTTTTTTTGACAGTCGTATGAAGAAGAAAACTCAGCATACAATTCTAATTATGTTGTTGGTTCTTACAACAAAGATTTTGAATATGGGTCTGATGAACCTGATGGAGAATTTCATGGATCAGATTCTGAAGAGCAAAAGCCTAGAATTTTGTTAATGGGATTGAGAAGGTAATTTGTACTTTCTTTTATCTGAGAATCATTTAATTAAAAAAAAATTCAGCTTTATTTATTTCATGTTGATTTTAATTTGAAATCCTCAGTTTCAGAGAGATTAGGTTCTAAATTATGTTTTGCACTAAAAATTAATTTACAATAAGTAGTATATGACACCATTACACCAGAGTTGGCATTTTGATTTCAGAAATTAGTTGACAAGCATCAAAAATGGGTTTTGAACTCCAACCCATTCACCTCTCCACCTCCTTTTTAAGCTCCAATCATTATTCCCATTTTAATTAGCTTTATTAACCCATTAATGCCTGATTTTTTTTTCCAAAGATATTTTGTATATTGGTTACAAACAGTGTTTAATGGGCAGGAAAAATAATAAAAAAATATTTTTTTATTATGGAAAGAAAAATCATCCCTTAAAAGTTAAGATAGACCCCATAGGGTACATACTGTTTTTACTAAAAAAAAAATTCTGCATACGATATAATATTTAAAAAGAAATTTAATAAGAAGAAATAAAATCAGCAATTAGCATAAACTGGGAAGCTGGGTTTGGGAATAACTTTGAAAGCTTAGCTTTTTTTCTTGAGATTGTGAACGATGTGATTTTTGATAAAGATCATGTTAAAACTGCTACAGAACACACTTTACAATGGTTATGTGCTGTAATCGGTTAATAACAAATTGAAACAATACGAAGGTACTAATTGAACACTATTATTTGGTTGAAATGTTCATTTGGGGGAAATTCAGACCTTTTTTTGGACCGTCCTAAAAAAAAGGACGCTAGGCATTAATGAGTTAATATTAATTGATTTAGTACACTGAAGATTGAATATTTGATTCAGATTCGAACCAAACACCTTATATTTGGTTAAAAAAATTTAACTAATATTTGAATTTTATATCAATTTGAAATAGAAAATGTTTGTTTGTGAATGCATTTTAAAGATGAAGATTAGTAGCCATCATGTGGCGACTGCTTATTTTGGTGCTGTGATCGCCTTGTGAGCAATCAAAAATATTACCTTAATTACCTAATAGCGGTCATAGCATTAACTATAATGGCATAAAACGTATTATGTTGTGTTAAAAAGAACTTTCAGAGCAGTATCCATATGGCAATACCATCATCCGATTTTGTCGATCTTTCTCTCTGAATATCTTGGCTTGCAGTAAAACAAGTGTTTTTTCTGTATAATTATATTGTTTTCAGTGTGAACTTATAGCATTTAAATAAGTTTCTCTTTTCCCTTTTATTTTCTGCCTGTGGCATTGCAAATTGTGATCATCTCCCAAGGCAGAATTTTTCATTTTCTGCTTCAAAAAAATGCTACTTTATTCGCAAATTGTGCCACTTTTAAAAATTTGAAATAAAAAATTTTAAGCTTTTAAAATCTCCTAAACACCCTTATCCTGATCTCTGAACTAAGCAAAGTTTGCATGGGCAAAATTCCTCTCAAATTTTCACTAAAAAATGAACGGCAGACTCGATAAATTGTAGATATTCACACCGATTAAAAAGCTTTCTGCTACTTTTGTTTGTGCCCCATTATTTTTTGAAGTTTCCCTTAATAGTCGCTTTTTTTCTGTATTATATCCACAGTATTAATTTTCTACTTTTGTTCTTGTTTATTTAATTGGTTTTTAAAACGTCAGATACCTTCTCATTCTATCTTAACTTTTAACTAATGATATTACCAATTTATGTGTCTTTTTATTTATACATACTTTTAACGGAGCATAGCAATGTCCTAAGCTTTTTATGATATTTCTTATCCTGAAGAATTTTAAACTTTAAGTTTTCGTTAATCATATTTTTTTTCTTTTAGGAGTGGAAAGTCTTCTATTCAGAAAGTAGTGTTTCACAAGATGTCTCCTAATGAAACATTGTTTCTAGAAAGTACCAACAAAATTGTAAAAGATGGTTTGTATCAAAATAGCTTTTATGTTGGGTATATATGTTTTTTCAGAAAAAAACAAATAACAGTATAAATTTTGTCTACTCAAGGCCATAACCAGACTTTTGTTTGGGGGATGGTTTTATACCAAACACATTTCGCATGATATCTATATGATCGATAAAATTTGATTTTATGTTCCATATTCTATTGCTTTTTGATACAATTGATGCTTAATGGGCATTAACTTGAAACATATAAAAAGTTATGTATCTTTTCTATCAAGAAACAAAATCTGATGTGTGCACTGAATAACTTCACCCTGTTAAATATTCCATGTCTTTTAATTATTCAAAAAGAAAGATGCATTTTTAAATACGAGTATTTGAAGTAATAAAGTATACTTTTTTTATGAAGCTTCTTATAAAATGTGTTCAATATAGAGTTCAGCACTTTCAAATCTAAAGAAATTTGATTTTTTTTTTTTTTTTTGGTGGCATTCTAAATTTGAAAGAAAATGGTGCATTGTTCTGTAAGAAATGATGTTTGCAATAACAACTAGAATTTAAAAAAATCTGGTATGGACCCCACACTACTTCCTTTTACGTGTAAATTTCTTAGTAGTTGCCTTAAGTGTTAAAAAAAGTGCTTGGAGTGAGCAAGGTAACAATTCAAATATTTACTCCCCTAATCTGCCACGAAACAATGCAAAAAATATTTTACAATGGTTAATTTTCTAAATATTGCTGATTTTAATATCATTCAGTGAATTTTTCGCAAAATATCGCCAATAGCGCCAAGTTGAACCCAAATTCAAAAAATAATTTTTCGCCAACTTGGCGTAAAACACTTGGCGACCAAAAGCTTGGCGACATATCGCCAAGTGGTCGCGCCAATTCATATCACTTGAGTCTGCATTGAAATTAACACTGATTTACCCCAAAAAAGGGGTAAAACACCCCCTTGGGAACATTCGAATGCAACCACAAGGGGAGGTGCACAACTAGACCATCCTCAGAGCCTACATACCAAGCTAGAAGCTTCTACGGCATATAGTTTTTGAGTTATGCGACACACATACGCACATACATACGTATACAGACGTCACGAGAAAACTCGTCGTAATTAACTCGGGGGTGGTTGAAAAGGATTTTTCGGCTGCTTATATGTTGGTAGGTACATATGCACGTGCTGACGGGTCAAAAAACTACTGAACATTCATTCGGGGGTGAGCAAAATCAAAATTTAGACTCAAATTTGAGTGATTTTTTTCCGCGATCACAATACTGCCTTTACTACGTAAAAGGAAGTAATAAGTGCTGCAAATAATGCACTTAATTTGTACAATTATTCAATAATGATAATTTCATTTTTCGAATAAAATTGAAAATATATAAAAAAATTAAAAGTAAAATAGTAATAATAATTTTTTGGGGCAAAAAAAGTATGGATATAATCTTTTGGAATAGTTTTGAAAATTTTCAGAGGGGATTTAAACCCTAAAAACCCACCCCTTAAATACGGCCCTGTGTCTACTATATCATTTTTTAATTTATTTTTTCATATTTATTTCACGGAAACTTACATGCTTAAACGTTCAATGGAAAAAAAACTCTGTAATTATCATATTTTTAAATTTTTTTAAGGCATTAGGTTGTAACAGACTTAGATAAAATGTAAAACTGTCTGCAAACTTAAATAATTTCTTTAAAATTTTCTGCAAAAAAAAGTGGGCTTCTGAATCCTAAAGTGCTACCAACGACAAAAATATCAAGTTGTATGAAGTGCAGGTTCTACCATGAGGTTGGTTGTCAATCCGTCATAATTAATGAATGTTGTCAGTTTCGTATGTAACAAGCTACTGCCCCACAATGAACAAAATCAAGACATATTTCAGATAGAAAACTTCCTAAATTTATAACTTTTTTAACAAAATGCAAAAATTTTCTGCAAACTTCGAAAGTTTTCTGCGAACGGCGTTCGCGAGTTCGTCTATATTATCTGGGTTTGGGTTGTAATATTGTAACTTTTCCCGTTTTTGCAAAATTCAAAATTTTTTGAATCTGTCATATTTCCAAAAGCAAAGACTTTTCTTGCCTTCCTTTCTGAAATTTAATTTTTTTTTTTTTTTCCAAGTCCTGTGAAATTTATGGTTTTAGCTGTAGTATAAGAAATTTCCCCATGCATTTTACATTAAACTTGTACTCAAAATGCTCTTGCTTCGAAATATCTCATGGAAAAAACAATATTTTTCTTCCTCTTCTGTTATTTCTTACCATCATATTTATAAAAAAAAAAAGAATTATGGTTGCTTTTGAATGAGATGACCAGTTAACCCAAGCCAATGATCACACCATACTTAGCGATGTCAGTAGCTAGTTACCGGTTGTTCTGATTTCATGGTCCAGTTTTTCTAAATACCCCCCCCCCCAATAGTTAAACTAATTTGGTATGCATACATTTTCGATTGCCCTTATTTCATACCTTTTGCCTTATTATTCATTTTCTAAATGTTTATTGTTATTATTTGTTACAATGTTTTGTGCTGTGCACTACGGAGAGTTATTGTGTGAAAGGTTTGCTTTAAAGATATGATGTAAAAATATTTTTTCCCTTCTTTTAAACAGGTGTTTCAAACAGCTCCTTTGTTCAATTTGAAATTTGGGACTTTCCTGGTCAAATAGATTTTTTAGACCAAACATTCGACTCTGATACTATATTTGCTGGGAGTGGAGCACTTGTATTTGTAATTGATGCCCAAGTAAGGTTTCTTTAATCACATACACTTAACCAATTCCTTAACTTTTTAGTGTGAATATATCTTTTCCTTGAAGTATTTAACTTTAACATAAAGAGCTAGCAGACGTGATAAGTGATTTTCAGTCTGAGACTGTCTTTTTCACAGATTTCTTAGTCTTCTGATTGTATTTGAAAACACATCCAGATCTTCAATTTTGCAGGTTTTTTTTTTTTTTTTTAAATAATAATATGTCACATTCATTGTGCATTTGCTTAATGCGGAACTTTTGAATTGAAGTTAACATGTATTCTAATGTAGGTTGAGAAAATTATTACAAATTTCAAGGTAAAAAAAGTTAGTATTGACTTATGTAGAGTGGAGGAGGGGGAGGAGGTATTCCCAACCTACGGGAAAATCTGCATTTTTCTACATTCAATCAAACTAGAAATGAGTACAACCACATATATTATTTTGTAATATTTCTCAGTTGATCATTAATTAAGGGCTGTAATTTCAGTAAAAGCTTTACTGTCCTGAAAAATATGCAGAATTCCTTATATATCATAGTAGGGCTGAGGGTTGGGGTGTTCAGGTCCAGACCTCTCTTGAAGCTGAAATTACTTCTGTTACATTTATTTTTCTGTCATTTAAGAGCCTAGTGGCAGAAACACCGCGACACGGCGACATCGTCGCCGCCAGTGAAACCCTCTTGCAGACAGTTTTTGTCTGCACTAATAAAAACAACTTAGAAAAGTTGTCCGCAACTTTTGGCCAATTTTTTCCCCCTCTTGAGCATGCTTTGACTTAGGGGCTTCTTTTTCCTCCCCATTTAGCCGCTGGGAGAAAAAAAAAAGTGTTACGGGATTTTAAAAAAAAAAATCTTTGTGCTGTGGCCAAACATGGTGCCCGAAACCTTTCTTCGCATTTTTGCTCTTTAGAGCAGCTGTGTTTTATTTCACTGGGGTTATTTTTTACTTGAGATAGGGCTACATTTTATTTTTCATTCATTAACGTGACACCTATCCTCCCCCCTTCGATTTTTGTCCGTTATTCTATGAAAAAAAAATTGCAAGTTTTCCTTGTACCGTGGACAAACATGGCGCTCGAAACTTGACTTTGCTTTTTCAAACTTCAGAGCAGGCATATTATATTTTACTACTGTTTTGTTTTTGTTCAAGAGAAAGCTGAATTTTCTTCTTCATTCATTTGCATCGCATCTGCTCTCTCCCCCCCCCCCCGATTATAATCAATCGGTGCTTTGTTGCTTTATCAACAAAAGTTTACTTTTGTTGGATTCATGCTTAAGAAATTGGCTTTCTATATTTGGTGCAAAGTGAATTTTTGCCAAATAATCAGTAATTTTTTTTTAAAAGATTTTAGTTTATGCTCAATGGATCATTAAAAAAAAAAATCAATAGTTTGATCAGTGATCACTGGTAGTGGCCCTTCCTTTTAAGTCCTAATTTAAAGCCTACCCTTTTTTTTCTTTAAAATATTTATCAAATTCAAGTTTATGACCTGATAATACCTGCGAAAGCAGCTCAATACGTTTTTGTCTTAATTTCTAAATTATTCTGAACATTTTAATAAAAAAATCTTTTTGATTTCATTAGAATAATCACAGTTAAAAATGTCTTGTCTTAAACCATGTCATTAATGCAGCAGCTCTTACGGAAAAAAAATGAAATAAAAAATTAAAACCTCAGAAAGTGCTAAAGATATCCAAATAGAATTTTAGAAGATTAATGAAATAGCTAATGGAACAAATAGAAAAAAAAAATCATTATAAACTGAAACAATGAGTTTCATAACCTGGATAAGTGATTAGGATGCAAAACTATGGTGCCAACCCATTATTAAATATTGAAGTTTAAACTTCTTTATCATTTTGTACCAATCTTGTTTTTTCCAGTGAAAAAAGTAAGAGAAGTTTTTAGAAGCCTTTCTTTTTGAAATCTTTTATCAGAATTTCATCTTTTCCGTTTTCTTTTTTGAGTGACATGCTCAACAGGTCACAACTTACAGACCACATGTTACACACCCCTCACATCAAAAGTAAAAAACAAAATGAAAAAGAATACATGATGCTTACAACATTTTAGATAAAGTGCTACAAATTATAGTTATGATTAAATTATACTTGTTTAATGTATGACTAGTACATTAAAATTGCACTCAAAATTTGCAGACAGAAAATGAAATTGTCAAAGGTTGTCGCAGACAGCTACAAAACTTTCTGCCACTGGGTTTAAGAGTGGTTTTTAATTAATCAATTTTGCATGCAGGTATGACTGCCTAGTGTCTAAATTAAAATGGAATTGTGGTTGCTTCTATTTACAATTACAAGCCTTAGATTTTGCTATTTTTAGTCAGGTGAACACCCCCATATGGAAATTCTTGCTATGCCACTGCTAATGTGAAAATTCAAGCTCATGTAAAAAATATGAGTACTAAAGCTGCAAGAAATGCAAAGAAGAATTTTAATAAACTAAGATTTGTAGGCTACATGTAAAAAAAACTGAAAGTGAACCCTTTACAAAAACAGATTCTTATGAACCATTTTTTGTTTCATTTTCTATCAGTAAAATGCCACACAAACCAAAACTGCATAAATAAAAATTTAATAAAGCTGTTAAAACAGTTCCACAGATAAAAAAGTACTTCATTCTAGTCGTAGATAAATACATAATAAGTTTAATGTGTATTTATTTTGTTGCATATGCACAAGGTGCATAAAGAACACATGAATTAACTTAGTTTTTGTAAAAAATAAAAGAGTTGGTTTTGATACTTTTTTGGCAGTCATTAATCATTTTTCTATGTAGATTTTTGTTGGGCATTAATGTATCAGTGATTGCTTGTGTCACTTCTATTAAAAGATCTTCCTTTCCTTACAAATCAGAAAAATCAAATTGCCATTGTCGAGAGAGCTCACAATTTACAATGAGAAAGATTTTGATTGTGTGTCATCTTGTTAGTTTTGTCCATATTTGTTAAGAGCTCTGACTCCTGTAAGTTAAATATGTTTACTCCTAAAAAAGAGCTCCAAAACCAATCATAAATATCTCCATTGGCTCAAACTTGTTTATTTGCATGCTAAAGTGCAGTTCATCCCATGTTATCTATAATCTCATGAGATAGCATTTTGAAAGAGGGGAAAATATTGTTTGTTTGCAATGTTATTTCTAAAAACTCTTCTTTCAGTGAGCTCTGACTTGTGACTGAACTTGACTGAAAATTATTTTGATTTCAGAAAATGAAATTGGTTTGATTTTGTAATGTTGACAGTTATTATGAAAAAAAAGTATGTTTTTCTTTAGAAAAAAAAGCATCTTATCAGTCATGGGAAGTTACAAGAAGGGATGGAAAGTCCTTGATTTAAAAACTAAATGTAGCAGATGCAAGAGTGGTTTTTCCAGAATAGCACAGAAATTGATTTTGCTGCACTGTTCTGGTGATGACTTTTCCAATCTGACAAAAAAAAGAAAAAAGAAATGCTTGCTTCTAGAATATCATTCACCTCATGAGGGATATCAACTTCAACTGCCTGATGAACAGTACAGCATGTTTCCAAGGAGTGTTAACAAGCTCTCATACAAGAACTTTTTCAAAAAAAAAGTTAATTGTGTGTCGTTATTTCGGGAGCATTTTGACCCTAACTCTTATGTAATATGCAGACGTGCCAACTCTCCTGCTTAAGTGTTCTATCTCTGGCCTCCTGCCTTCCATTTAAATTCTGTTTTTTTACGGAATTTAAAAACTCTTCAAACTTAGACTATCAAGGACACAATCAAAGGTTATTTTAATTTTGCTTTCAGTTTAGTAGGGAAAATTTAGCTGACATAATGACTGTTAAAGCAAAGAAATCAGATATTTGTTACAGCAAAAAATATTTTAGATTGTCTTTAAAAAATCGTCAACTTAGAAATGTAAATGTTATATTGTGCTTATTATTTTTTCTACTATTTATACCTAACAAACATCAAAATTATGAATTTTACACTAGCTTTCTTCTGATAGCACAAAACCTTCTTCTTTTCTGCTTTGTAAGTTTTGTAAGTCTGAGTATGTATACACTAGTCTCAAAAGTATGTGGTAACTGTTTTATATGTTCTGTGTTATCACCACTCCATATTTTTGTAGGTTTGTGTTTATGAGCATCAAACATTCTGCACTGAATAGTCTTTACAAAACCAATTGTTCATGAAAATAAATTATTAAGCTTATGTATTTTAAAATGTTTGAATTTATGTATTCTTCACTGTCAAAACAATTACTTTTTTTTTTTCAGGATGAATATATGGAAGCATTAGATAAATTAAAAATGACTGTCGCCAGAGCTCAAAAAGTGAACTCAGAAATAAAATTTGAAGTGTTCATTCATAAAGTTGATGGTCTTACAGATGACCATAAAATTGAGACACAAAGAGACATTCATCAAAGGGCAAATGATGACCTCCTGGATGCGGGTCTAGAAAATGTCAATTTAAGGTTTGCTCATTGTTTTTTAATTGCTTCTGTTAATATCAACAAAGTTAAGTGTTACATTTTATTGAGTCTGTTTCTGAGTATCTGCTTAACTATTCTTGCTAACTTTCAAATAATATTTATTCTTCCAGTTTTTATCTCACAAGCATATATGATCACTCAATATTTGAAGCTTTTAGTAAAGTTGTTCAGAAGCTTATACCTCAACTACCAGCTTTAGAAAACCTATTAAATATTTTTATAACTGTAAGTATTGATTTCGTTTTGTTCTATTACATATATTTTTAATAGGCATCTAAATGTGACTCTAATTTTTTTAACCACTTTATAGAATTCTGCAATTGAGAAAGCTTTTCTGTTTGATGTAATTAGTAAAATATATATTGCAACTGACAGCACACCTGTAGATATGCAGTCCTATGAATTGTGTTGTGATATGATCGATGTCGTAATAGATATCTCTTGTATATATGGGTATGTCTATTTTAATCTTTATTTTTATTCATTTATTTCATTACTATTTTTATTGCCAAGTAATTTACTTTTAGCAGTAGAAAATTTCACATTTAAATTGCTATAGCAATGGGATTTTAAGTTTAAGCCAGTTCTGGGTGATTATGAAACTTTATACCCATGCAGACCAGTTTTATACTCCAGTTTTATACTTGTTTCTTTGATAAATTTATTTGCTTTCTTTTCAGTGTTAGTTTATCCTTTATTTTTTATTTTATTATATTTGCTCTATTTGTGAATAAAGCAAGTGATATAAATGATAGTAGCAATATTAACTTGATGCACAAACCGAAACTAGTTCCACAGGCAACCACGATGCAAGTAGTACGCAGACAAGTGCCCAAAAACGGCACACGCACAAACAAATTTGCTGTAGACTACTAATCTGGAATACAAACAGCATTACATCCACCGAAGATTAGCGGTTGCATTGGCAGAGGCTATGCTTTTGCCCATTTACTACAAGATTTCCATCCTAGTGCCTTCCAGTCGCTTTCTCTATGTAGTTGTGTATTTATTTATATTATATCTATATTCTGCCACCCCACCCTCCCCTCCTCTAAATGATGGGACATATACAGTTCTAGAATACTAACTTCCATCAATCTGAATCTTGATTTGATTGGTTTTTTTTTTTTTTTTTCGCATCACTTTTGGGAAAATTTACATTTTCTGCCATGTATTTTCAGTTTCATGATGACCACGCAATTACTTACAATTCAAATTTCTTATTTGAAATGACAGCAATCATTGGCTGTGACTGCCTTTGGTGGTTAGTAGTGATCAAAATGTTGCAAGCTTGCACTGCGATCCTAGTTATAAGTGCCCTCTCACAGTGTGATAGGAAAACTGAATTTGCACACTTGCGTAGTTACAGCTGCACTGAGCCGTTAGTTTCTTATGTTGCCCTGGCATATAAAACTGTCATAAGCAGGGTTGCCAGATTTAAGAACTGTAAATACGGGACAGGCTCTTGGGGGGGGGGGGGGGATTGAGAGATGAAGTCTAAAGGTTGAATTTTTACAACCTTGACTTTAATATTAAACGTTTCTCACAAATATAAATGAAGAAAAAATACACAATGATCATATGAATAAAAACTTCATTTTTTACCATTGCATAGTTATTTTTCGTCATGAATATTAGTGGGAAAAGGTTTAACACTAATTATTGTGAAAATTCGTATTTCCCTGTTATTAACCCCCTTTTTCCTGACGCAGGCCGTCATTTCAAATTTTGCCGGGGAGGGGGGGGGCAAAAGGTAAATTATACCAAATTTCAATGTAAATTATACCAAAAAAAAAAAAAGCAAAGCCCACTTATATGTAAATACATTAATTTCCCAAAACCAGGGGGAGGCCATTGACCACCCGTCCTGATGTCCCAAATGACGGGCCTGTCTTGGCGTGAAAGATATAATAGTCGCTTCTACTGATGACTAATGTTTAGTATGTACTTTTTCAAAAAGCTAGACGTACCAATGGGGAAATTTGAATGCAAAATAATTTTAATGAGTCATTAACAAAAATTTTGATTACAATTGAGTAGACATAGAATTAAACCTTACTACTTGAACTCACTATAAGAAGTTAACCTAAAACAAATAAAAAAAATCAATATTCAATATCTTTTGGGGAAAAACTACAGTTTTGTCAATATTATAACATGATAATTATTCTTATATAATGTCGGAAAATTCCTTTTTTTTTTAAAATCATATTTGCTACTTGATTTTACTGCTGCAATAATTCTTTCTAAGTTTTGATGGTCTTTAGGTTGCCATAAAGCTCACTGTAATTTATATTTCTGTCGCTCATTGTAAAAATTATGTATCTTCATGTTTTTAAAACGCGTATTTGTTTGCTAAATGGAATAACATTTAGTTACATCTTTTAGTATAAAAGCGAAGCGAAGCAAATTTCAAAAGATTGAAATTGATTGATTCAAAAAATCTAGTGACTAATAGTAGCTGAACACATATATTTCTTTCATAATTGAAAAATTGAGAAGGGCTTTTTATATAATAAGGCATAGTAAAATCATTTACAAGGAGATACACCACTTTTACAACGAACGTTTGTTGAATTGATTGTCACAATAATTTCTGCTCTTCATGAATAGAACACTAACATTACTTCAAAACAGGAAAATATCATAATTCAATCAATTTTCTTATCACTCTATTTCACATTTTTAGTTTTTCTTCATTTTTTTCTGAAAATAAAGTTTCGTTTTGTAAAATACTGCTTCTAGCCAGAATACGGGACTTTAGCCGTCCCGTATCAAGGTTCCCCGGGACGCGGGACAATATTTCAAAAAACGGGACTGTCCCTTGAAATCCGGGACGTCTGGCAACCCTAGTCATAAGTGTTTTACTACTTTTTTCAAAGACCTTGGTAACATTTATTCTGCATTATTAGTCATTTGCTTATTGATGTACTTGTCTAATCTTACAGCTGCATATTCTTAGTGGAATCATAAATCTCATTTGTTTCTTATGAATTTTATTTCATATAGTTTATATACTTCCACCGATAGTTAGCTTAATATTCCTTGTATTAACTGCTGAAGAGTTCAAACACTTTCACCACCTTTTTAGATTTTTCTAATTCATTGTTTTTCACAAATTCTAATATCCAAAATAAGCTAGTCTAGATTGTTTCTTGCATCTCAATTTAAAATTTTGTGTTAGCTCTTTCTTTCTGCTCAATAACTCAAATCAATATAAAATAACCAGTGTAAAATAGTTTTCTATATGTTTATATTTAATTAATTTTTTGCAGGTTAAAAGAAGATGAAGGTAGTGCTTTCAATTCCAAATCATCTAATATTATTAAACTAAACAATAATACTGTACTTTATCTAAGAGAAGTTAACAGATTTCTAGCTTTAGTTTGTATACTTAGAGAAGACAATTTCAATAGACAAGGTAATTGTTATATATGTCTTGTGTATTTTTTTACATTATGAACATTTAAAATCATTGTGTCACGATTATGTAACTGAAATTTGTCAGTTATTCTATCAATTTAAATGTTTTTAGTGCTGGGTAAAATTTGTATTCTTATTTGTTGTTTTGTATCAGAAGAGGAGGAGGTGAACATTTTTGGGATGAAAGCCATATTAAACTTAGCAATTGGACAGAAGGTTGTACAGTTGAAACCTTAAAAGTCAATGTGCTGGGCCTATCTTAGTATTTTTCTACAAACATGCTAAAAATATGCTGAAAGTATTATTTTGTAGATTAAAAAAAAACGAATATAGTAGTAATTTATCATAGCCAAAATGCACGATAAAAGTAGTTATGTATATTAATGTAATTCATTATAGCTTTGCAAGTTGCAAATAACTTGTAAAACTGCGGGCTTTAAAAAAATCAAGCATGTAACACGCTCTCCATTCCTGATTGATGTTGTACTTTTTTAAATGGTGTAATTATTTTGTTACAAAAAATTACATATTAAATTTGATTTTGTCTCCTATAACTTGTTTATTTGTAAGGTTAAAAAAAAAAAAGTTTTTTAAGAAAGAAAAAAAATTCCTGTGATTATTTGAAACTTTTTTTTTTTTTGTATTCTAATTGCTTTGAATGCAAATCACTATTACTTAACAAAATGTTGTAGCTGTGAGAGAACAAAATAATCGAGAGAATACCATGTCAATATCAGAAAACTTTCCGTACTTTTACATAAGTGACAAAACACTACTTAGTCCAAGCATTAATTTTAGCCAATTTGACTTAAGAAGCATTGAACAAATCTTAGATTAAAAAAAAAAAAACTCTTTTGATGTTGAAATATGTTAGTATATCATAGGGAATTTTTTGCCCTCAAAATTAGGAACTTCTATAGAAACTTTGCTTAGTAATGAAAGAAAGAAGGAAAAAATTAAATTAAAAAAAAAAGAAATGCCTGTGCCGGCACACTCGCAGTCCGAGGTCCCTGTCCCATGGATGCAAGACCTTTCGTCTCAGGACGGATTTCCTTCTTGACAAAATCGCCGAGATGGACCATGGGACGGAAAAAAATCGATCTCATTCCTTTAATATTTACTTCCAAAGAAAACGAAACTGAAGGGAATATAAAATCAGATTTCTTAAAAGTACATTTTAATCATTATTCCAATCCAAAACTATTTGTATTGAAGCCTTTCTTTCTCTTTCTGAATAAATGAACTGCAATGGCATAATTCCTTTGTCGGTGTTGATTCTCTTCGACCCCATCCATTCCCTTCCTTTAACTTCATCAAATATGACCTACAATTTCGTTTTACATTTTCATTTTCTGTGCCTCCTTCTCTAACGTCTTCAAAAATTGCCCCATCTTATCCTAATATCACTAAACATCAGCTAAAAATAGATTTTTTGAACAAGTCTCGACAAATCTCTCCCCCCCCCCTCTCGATTACTATACTTAAAACTATGATCTTGCTGCTAAAAGTAAAATTAAGCCCCCCTAATTATTAATTGGAGACTACAAAAAAAAAACTACTATATGTGCATGGGATCAACAAACTAATCTGATTTATGAAGGGAAGGGTCTAATTTCAACCAAAATTCGTACACCTCACTAGGAATTACTTCCTTCTCTTGTTCTCGGCTGTTGCAGACAAGTACAGCAATTGTAATATCCTTCTAAGGAGCTGAATTGGTTCTTAAATGTAATTGGACAAAGGTCAGCTGAGTCGTGAAAACATAAGAAGGGAGTGTGAGTGATGTGTAATTTGCTCTTTTCGGTAATTCTAAGACTACCCCAGTGCTTGTTTGGTCTTCTTGAAGGAAGAGTCAGATGACAGGAGTTGGCGTTGACCAGTAATTGATTGAGTTAGCTTTCAGCAACATCTATTATTTGTTTTAGGAAACATGAATGGCATTTCTTTCAAACCTTCACTTAAAACTACTCTAATGAGATTTTTTTTTTGTCAAATTATATGTAAGGGCTTATAATATGCGGGTATACGGTAAGGGTATATAACTTTTTAAACTCATAATCCCCAGATTATATACAGGAAAATATGGTACTCTGAGGTCTTAATCAATCCGCTGTATAAAGATAGAACTTTTGAAGAGTTTTGTGAAGTACAAAGTGTTTACAAAGTCTTGAACTGATCAAGAAAATTCATTTTAAAAAACTACTTATTTCTTTTTGTATTTAAAATCATCTCAACTTTTTTCCCCACAACATCAGCGTAGTTAGGGTTATGACTTAAGATTTTAGCTTATTATAGAAATCAATGTTTTTTTATACATAATCAGAAAAGTACTTTCTCTGTTCAGTACTTATAAAATATTCCACTCCAATGATATTGAAAATTCTTAACCTTAAACACTTTCAGCTCAATCAAAATATTCTAGTTGAAATAAACCTCAGGTTCAGATATTAATACAAGGCTAGTGACTAAACAAGTAATTGTTTTGAAACAAATGCAAGTATGACTGTTTTGGCTCAAAAGGTTAAAAATGACTACAGTGAAATGTGTGTAAATTGACCTCATGTGGTGCAGGCCCGTCGTGGCCCACTGGGGCGTATCCCGGTGCGCCCTCATTTATGGCACCCTTTCGCCCCTTTCCTTTTTTTATTTTATTCAGCAAGAGAACATTTTTATAAAAATCGGGCAGATAACAGTTTATCTTAAAACCAGTTTGAAAAAAAAAAAACCTCAATTAATGAAAGTGTAAATGTATCCCACAAAAAATGAACATTAGCAATTGACCAATGAGGTACAAAAGCTTGCACATACACGTAGCATATAGACCTGCGATAAGTCCAGTCAGCTCAAAAGAAAGGCTCGATAACTTTGGGAATTTCGAGGAACAAAGCAGTAAATTACGCTCTGTGCAGTGGCGTACAAAGCACCCCCGCAGTCCGGGTTGGGTGTGAGGGGCGCATGAGGTTTGAGGGCACACGATCCAGGAAAATAGCCCTATGATTTATTTTTATAGTTTATTGAGGTGGTGGGGAACGAACTTACAAATTTTTCTGAAGAGGGGCGCACCTAAGTCTATGTACTCTACTGCCTCTATGTTTCTGTTGATGTTAACACATAGTTCATTATGTGCTAAACGACCTTCTCTATTCCCCTGACTCCCTCTTGTCGTATTTTGAGATAACTAGCAGCAGACCGGGTTTTTAAAAATGTTCTAGGGAAAATATAAAAGGGGGAAAAGGACAGTGGTCGGTTACGCAGACAGTTTTGAAAGCTTTTATGGCAGAAATGGGTTAGCTAAAGTGGCGCCCCAGTTAGCTACCTCCTAAGAGATGGCGCCTCCAGGGACGGCCCAATGAGAAGGCACAGGAGGTCGCTGCAACCACCCGAAAACATTCCTTATTCGACAAATTTTGTCAGACTATTCGGCAAATTTGAAGACATAATTGTAATACATACTGCAATTATAAATTATCCGAATGCCCCTTTTCATCAGATGTACTTATGTGCGCATCATACCGTATTTTATCATTCGGCAATATTTGAGTTCTATTCGGCAAATTCATAATTCCCGCTCTCCCAGCAATCTCCCAATAATCTCATGCGCCCGCATCCATGCAGCCCCGGCTGGGCGGGAGGGGGCGGGCGCCTGAGGTTTGAGGGCACACGATCCAGGAAAATCATCCTATGATTTTTTTTTTTTTTTTGTTTAATAAGGGGGTGAGGGACAAATCGTCTGAAAATTTTCGAAATTAAAGGTCGAAAAGCGCGATTTCAGACCCATGTGTTTTCACATGTAATTATGTTGCTGCATAAAAGGAGGGGGGTATGACCCCTTGTCACCCCATCCTTGACAATGTCACAGCCCAGGGCCGTGTCCAGATGGGAGCTGAAGGGCTCCCCATCCGAAATTCAAAATGTTTTGTGATGTAAAACAAGAAAAAAATTCTCCCTTTTTTTTAAATTTCAAATAGCAGAAAAAAAAAAGAATGAAGTTTTTCTTCTTAATTTTGTAACTATTTGTTTACTGAAGTTTTTCCACTAATTTTGTAAAAAAAAAGTTTGATAGTTCAAATTCTCATTAGCTGTGAAACATACTTGTAAACAAGACTCTTATTAGCACTTCCTGCTCTTTCCCAAATTAATGCAAGCTACTTGACAGTTTGGTCGGCGGGCACTCTTCTATAAAACTTACACCACTCCAAATTCTACCACACTACGGGCCGGGGCCCTACCTTCCGATTAGGCTGAGATTGCTTCTTGGCAGCCCTGATTCAATTAAGATGGTATTTTGTTGCTTCTCATTTTTAAGCATCTGTAACCCTCGAGGGATTTTAGCAGCTAAACATGGCTCCAATCAACGAAAAACCACACAAAAACAAATACGTTCACAGACCCTCCACTTTATTGGGACCCCCTTAATCCTGGAAAAAATTTTCTTCAAAAAAGTGATTTATACAAATGCTTGAAAATATTTTGTTAAATGTAGCTGTAAACCTTGAATTTTAAAGTTTCTATCATAAATGGGGAGGGGGGGTATATCAAGTTGTCTGGAATTCAGCTCCTTGAATAAGAAAAAAATCCTCCTGCGAAATGCAAAAATCATGTTCCAGCATTTTTTGTAGCACGTTTCCCAAATTAATTTTATAAATTTATTAAATATCGAACTTAGTATTTTGGAAGTTCCTTTGTAACTGCTTCCTTTATTAATATGTTAAGCACGAGAAAAGTATTACACTACCTTTATTCTTTTTCGTTTTCTGCGGTACTTCTGACTGAAAAAGCAATTGTCGTTTGAAGAAATATTTTTTAATATCTATTTTTAACTAAAAACAGGTGTGTCTTCAAAGTTTTAACAATTTCGTTAGACTGTCGGATCAACTATTAAAACGTTAGAGACTGGAAAGTGCAAATGAAATACTTTAAATACCTGTTCTAGAGTCTTTCAAAATCATTAAACACCTTTTTCAAACTTCTTAAAAAGTGCTTCAGTTGTATTTCTTATTAAAAAAACAAACTGTGAATTAACTGAATGGCCAGAATATTACTCTCTCGTTAATTATTTTTTAAATCTCTACACTATTTCTTTTGAAAAATTTGATGCGTTTTATACTATCGGTCATTTTATATTAAGTGCTGTGTCTGGGGATTGATTAAAAACTATTATGTAACTATAGGGTCATTCCACGTCAAGTGATCCAAAATCTGAGAAAAATTTTACCTTACATTTTTGTATTTCTTTCACATTTGGCTCATCAATTGCACCCCTTGAGGTTATCAAAAGTCTCAATTTTTGGATTGTTATCTCTATTATTTTTTCATTTATGAGACTTTGAACTTTGGAAAAACCCTCGTTTTTCCATGTATAAGGGTACATAAAAGGGACCATAACTCGGCACCAAATATAGATAGAACAATTTGGTAAATAACATTTTAAAGTACGTTAGTTGCCGCTTAATCTGATATGCAACATGACTAATTTGATAAAAATTTTCTTTTTCAAAAAATGAAATTTAAATTTCAAATTTAAATTTCTCGAAAAACATATAATGAATTTTTTTGAAAAAATTCTCAAAAATTCTTGTGTATTTCATCTATGTTTGTACAAATTTTTAGATTGGGATCTCAATGGGATCATATTTTTTTGAATTTTTGAATAAAACTGTATAGGAAAAAAAATGATATTTTTTAGATTCTATTTATTTAAATACTAAGTTATCTTGCTTGTGATGATCTAAAAAGTAGAGAACAAACATGAATATGTTTAAAGTGAGCTAGTATGAGCTTATAGATTTGTCAGGTTCACCCCCCTCCCCCCTTCCTCCCCGCACAATCACTCTTTTTTCATTCAAAACTGTTCAAAATGTTTAAAAAAAAAACTCTTTGATACAAAATGAATAGTAAACTTATTTAAAGTGGGGAAAAGGGTTTCCTTATAACTAGACGAAGTATCCCCCTTCCCACCCAAATATACCATTCACACTATACTAATATGACGTCTAACCTGGGGATTGAGTTGAGGATTATTTTCACCTTAGTATATATATTGTTTTTCAGACGAAGTGTTTCTTTTCGATCCGAACTTCAAAGTGTGCTTCCATTCAATATCTGAAATTTAACTTTATGATTCATTTCATCTTCTAACCCAGCACCAATCTTCAATTTTGAAGGGAGGAAATAAATGGGTCGCCCCAATATTATAGCAAACAGCAAAATAGCACTGTTTCGCCTTGTTCTCATCGTTTTTTCTATTCTTTTCGCACAAAACTGAAAATAAATCAAAATATCAGATCATATGTCTATGTCCCCATAACTATCTTTCCACATTATCTAGTGTGCAGCTGTTATTTAATTTTTTTAATCGTTTGTGTTCTTTTTCATTTTGTTGTAAAGGAAAGTAATGCAGCAAGATATATCTATATATATATATATATATATATTAAACAAACACTGCTTTTTTGAGCACAACCTCACATGTTGTTTAACTTCTTTACAGATTGCTCCCCTCTCCCCCCTTACCCTACCTTTCCACTCCAAACTTTTATTTTTGTTATCATCCCGCCTAGCCCCATTTCAAAGCCTTAGTCTCTACTGATGTCTGGTGGTGTTTCAATTTGTTCTGTTTGTTACTTTCCTATTAGCTCATGAGCTTTGTCCAATAAGAGAAAGGAAAAGCAGTGCTGGGGACTGACATATAACGTGACACTTTAACTTATTTTCAGTTTTGTGTAAAAATAATGGGAAAACATTACGATAACAAAGGGAAACTGCTATTTTGCTGTTTGCTATGATATTGGGGCGACCCATTTATTCCCTCCCTTCAAAATTGAAGATTGGTGCTGAGGGAGGGGATGAAATGAACCATAAGTTTAAATTCAGATTTTGAATGGAAGTACACTTTGTGAAGTTCGGATTGAAAACGAAACACTTCGTCTGAAAAACAATGTATACCTAGGGGGAAAATAATCCTCAAATCAATCCCCAGGTGAGATGTCATATTAGTATAGCGTTAATGGTATATTTGGGTGGGGGAAGGGTTGTACTTGCCTTGTTATAAGGAAGCCCATTTACCAACTTTAAACAAGTTTACTGTTCATTTTGTATCAAAGAAGCTTTTTTTTTAGCATTTTAAACAGTTTGGGGGGGAAATGGTTGGGTCAGGAAGGAAGGGAGGGGGAGCTGACCAATCTACAAGTTAATGCTAGCTCACTTACCTAGAGTAAAAATAATAGTCAATTCAATCCCCAGGTTAGAAGTCATAATAGTACAGCGTTAATGGTATATTTGGGTGGAGGAGGGGGGGATACTTCGTCTAGTTATAAGGAAACTCATTTACCAACTTTAAATAAGTTTACTATTCATTTTGTATCAAAGAGTTTTTTTTTTTAAATTTTGAACAGTTTTGAATGAAAAAAGAGTGATTGTGCGGGGAGGAAGGGGGTAGGGGGTAAACCTGACAAATCTATAAGCTCATGCTAGCTCACTTTAAACATATTCATGTTTGTTTTCTACTTTTTAGACCATCACAAGTAAGAGAACTTAGTATTTAAATAAATAGAATCTAAAAAATATCATTTTTTTTCCTATACAGTTTTATTCAAAAATTCAAAAAAATATGATCCCATTGAGATCCCAATCTAAAAATTTCTACAAACATAGATGAAATACACAAAAATTTTTGAGAATTTTTTCAAAAAAATTCATTATATGTTTTTCGAGAAATTTAAATTTGAAATTTAAATTTCATTTTTTGAAAAAGAAAATTTTTACCAAATTAGTCATGTTGCATATCAGATTAAGCGGCAACTAACGTACTTTAAAATGCCATTTACCAAATCGTTCTATCTATATTTGGTGCCGAGTTATGGTCCCTTTTATGTACCCTTATCCATGGAAAAACGAGGGTTTTTCCAAAGTTCAAAGTCTCATAAATGAAAAAATAATAGAGATAAAAATCCAAAAATTGAGACTTTTGATTACCTCAAGGGGTACAATTGATGAGCCAAATGTGAAAGAAATACAAAAATGTAAGGTAAAAAACGTTGGATCACTTGACATGGAATGACCCTATACTGAAAACTGATGTAAGCAAGTGATGATATGTTAATCTTTTCTCCTCTCTCAGTCTTCCTCTTTGTCGATTAATGTCAGTAGTTTGACATACTATAAAAGAAATAAAAAATTTGATTGATCTTACTTTGCAAAGGAGTGCGGAACATTTATAAGGTTTTTGTGCCTATTTTTTAAGTCCCAATTGCCCCATATAAGGGCTCAAAATGCAGAATTTTGAAACTTTTTTTCAAAAATTTCCCAGGGGGAGAAATCCCCGGACCCCCCTAAAATTACGAAGATTCTACTGTACTGAAAGGAATTCATTGATCTCTCTTAATACCCCTACGCCAATAAAAGTCAGCTCGAAAAAAATTAACAAGAAAAAATGAAATAAAACACACACACACATACACAAGAAAAAGCATGTGTGGGGGGGAGGGGTCAGCAAGAAAAAAGACTTACACACTCAAATGTTTGTGTGTTTAGGCAATGTGCAAACTGGACCCTCCCGAAATTTTTTCTATATACGGCCTTGCCACAGCCCCTAATTATGGGGGCGCCCTTTTCATCTTCTGTCCACCGCCCTCCCAAGACACCCAGCACGGGCCTGATGTGGTGCAATGTTTTAATACGCAACTTGGGCAGGTGGTCAAGTTATAGAGGATATGCTTGATATAGGACTAATTTTGTACCTGTTTTCGAAAGTGATCAACTTATAAAGTTAATCAACTTTACAGCTTTTACTGTATTTTACATCTAATTGTTAAAGAAGGCAATTATTATTGTGAAAATGTGACTAAAAAACCCTGGCTTTATTTTCTTAGGGCTAAAAAAAAGTTTAAAGAAAGTTAAAGTTTGCTTTGAAGTTATATCTCTGCTTTACTGGGAGGAGAGAATGGGAATGTTCTGCCACCTTTATTTTATTTTCTTACCTTTTAAAAAATATCATTGTTATAAACAAGCGAACAGGGTTGCCACGCCACAGGGAATTTCCAAAATGTTCTTAAAAACATGGAAAGTGCAGCGAACTACTACAAGGGAAAATGAATAAACAAATAAAATGCAATTAAAATTTTACTTTAAAGGTTTTTGTTTTTTGTTAGTAATTAACTAAGTATTAAAAAATGCAAATTATAAAATCAAAAATTATTTAATCTTATTTGACATGTGACTTGAATTTTATGCAATTTAGAGAGCATGAGATCAGTTATCAATATTTATTGTTCTGCTTTTTACTCCCCCCCCCCCCCCCCCGTGATAAAACTACCAGGGAAAACACATGGAATTTTTTTACTAGAGTTGAGTGGTACACCTGGCGCAGAAACAATTTTTAAATATTGAAAATTGGAAGGTGCCTTTCAAAATTCTGCTGTTCTAATTATATTGTCTTTATAAAAAAAATTTGTATTGATTTTACAGTTAATTTTAAAAATGTAATAAGCGCATTATATAGTGTTAATTAATTTATTTATTTTTACAGCACTCATCGATTACAACTTTCATTGTTTTAGACAAGCAATACAAGAAGTGTTTGATGTTAAATTTAAGTCTCCAAAAACTTCCCGCTCTATGTCACGCAACAACTCAGCTGCGGGAAATGGGTTGACGAATGGTTATGGAGATCAGCCATAATGTTTTAACTATGTGTGCCATTCATTTGTACATGGTTTTATCTGAGTCCTGTGGCAGAAATCAGAACTATATCACAAAAAATTTTTGGTATAAAGACTAAAAATATATTTGTTTTAAAATTGCATGTCTAGTTTCTTCTGTTTTAAAAGCTCTATTGTGTTTGTTACAAATTAATTTTGCTAGCTTTCAGATACAGTGGACCCTCGCTATTCGTACACAGTTCCTGAGCTATTTGAAAGGTGATTTGCAGGAATTATAAATCATTTCCGGACCCCTTGAATCATCAACTTTTTTTCAGCCATTAGCTGCAGTTTTTAATAAAAATAATAAAATAGCAAAGTTTCATGGAGCTTGCATTAATGTTCTGCAGCATATAGAATGGGAAGAGTGATGTGGCTGAGCTGAAGGCTTGACCAACAATAAAGTGACATTGTCCGAATCGTAAAGCAAGCATATGAATGATAACTTGAATTGTGTATCAATGACAAGTAGAATTTTACTATGGCAAGGGTTGGAGGAATAACAAGTTGTATGAGTGAAGAGGCAGAAGTGTGGCTTGGTTCCACTGTATATGGATGCCTTTTATGTTCAAACCAATTTTCTAGCCCTAACTAATCTTTTAGCATTTGTTGTGGTGCTTAAAAACGTGACATTAAGATCTCCAACATTTGCTGCAAATGTTGGTATAAATGTCTTAGGAATATATGAAAATTATTAAAAGAATTTTTTCTGAACTAATTACGTTACAGTTCATATTATGTTTTTAAGGTGATTTTTATACATGCTATTAGCATGTAAACAATAGTTGCAAGCTTGCAAGCTTTTTTTAAGGGAAAGAACATGAAGTCTGTAATTCATATGTTTTTTATTGTAACAGCAAAGTTAAAAATGCCAAAAAAGCTAATCTTGCTCAAAAGTTGTGCAAATTACTTTCTTTTCAAAGTTTCATACATAATATTTTTAACTCAATAAGGTTTCAAGTTAACTCAATAAGGTTTCTTATTTAAAGTATAATCGGTACTGTGAAGTCCGAAGGAAAATGTCCGATTCCCGAATCTGCAACCGTACGACTCGGAGGGAAAATTAGACTCTCGATCCCAAAAATTTAAATGCTTCTGATTTAGTAAATCAAAATTCAGCCTGTCTCTTCAGGCCTGATACAAATGTAAAATTTAAAAATTGAATTTTTTAGTGTTTCAAATTTTTAAACTCAATGAAACTTCTAGAACATTGTTTCATTGTGATACGCTGATCCTCTATTACCCAAAAAAATGATATATTTGCCAAAATTTCACTATCACTAGAAATTTGATGATGAAAGCTAGTCTGTTGATATATTACAGCTGTTTTAGGAATTTTAACTATTTCTTATTTAATATTTTCTTTCTGCCGCAATATTTTGAAATTTAATTTTAAAACAAACATGGAACCTGAATGTTACAGATCATATTGAGTTTTCTCTTTTTAATTTTCTTATTTTACTTATCAGATTTCTGCTTTTGTAGATTTCATTCATTGGTTTTCTAAAGTTCATCTTTTTTTTTTTCCTCTATGTATGTGTGTTGCGCTTAACCCATTTATGCCCAAGTTTTTTTTAATTTTTTTCAATTTTATCTACTTAAAACTCTTACTTGGAATGGTTTATATACATTTTAGGTTTAAAATATTTCGCGGTTGCCATATTTATTAAGTTATTTAACGTTCTATTCATGGGATATTTTGTAGATATCTCAGTAAAATACGACCTTACTTGACTTTACTTTTGCAAAGTAACATTATAGAAGGCATCTGTAATCAATTTTAAGCAAATCATTTTGAAATAGTTTGATTTTATGAGAAAAAAAAGGTCGTAAAAAAAATTGTTTTCTGTGGCTACCCACGCTGGATCCTTGCTTGACTGATTTGTCTGAAAATAGCTGTCAATAAATAAACTCTGATGTCCAAATAGTGGCTCTAACCAATTTTCTCAAGAAGAAGGACTATTTAACTTGTGAAAAACAGCTTTAGTAAAAAGATATACCCATTACTGGTTTTTGTATGCAGTAACTAACAAGCGTCCCATTTTTAGGACACTGGGCATAAATGGGTTAATGACTTATACATCCCCCTACAAGCTTTATGTATTTCCCCATCCTGCCCCGACAGAGGTATGTACATATGCTATTGTGAAAGATTGGAAATTGTCATATGGAACTTGTCTACTTTCACTGATCATTCACTGAAAATATTGGATCTTTCATTGACTATTGATATTTACCAGAATCAGATTTCCTTGGTAGCATATATATTTATGTATGATTGCGTTGCTGTATTAACTTTGTTAAGCTTAATCTTTTCAACAGCTGACACATTCATACTTTTTGTATTGCTTTTTAGAGGTACTTTAAATTATTTTCTCTCCCTTTAACTAGAATTGTTGTAATAAGTTTGTATTTATTATGCCTGAGTAAAATGAGACAGCATGTGTAAAAGTGCAAAAAAAAAAAAAACATTTAAAATGAGCTTTTTAACTCATCTCAATCTCAACATGGATTGTCTCATTTTGTAGTACAGTTTTTGACTGCTTTTTTTAAACTTTTATGCCTTCTCATGACTTGCCAATTTAAAAAATTTACATTATTTCGAGTAATTTTGTTAACACATTTGATTTCTGTCCTTTTAATAAGGATGATGTGGTAACATGACCTGAAACTAAATGTTAATAAGCATTGAACAGAAAATTGTAATGTTTCAATTTGTTAAGAAATTACCTGATAGCATAAATTTATATATTTTTAACTGATTCATTAAATTATATTGTGTGGAGAAGGGGGTAGAGGGTGTAAACATTTTATTCATCTTTTTCTTTTATCTTCAATGTTCATGAGACTGCTTTGTTTAGAAATACTGGAAAGATATGTTCTATGCATGTTTGAAGCTCTTTCATCAATTAAAAAATGGCTAGTTGTTCTCATAAAAGGTTTACAAACATTAATATTATTTTAATGTCAATTAGTTTATTCTCAGTTCAGCTTCAAGGATCTGATATAATGTTGCAGAATCATGATTTTCTCAGTTTGTACATTATTCAAGGAGAGGTTCCCCTCTATTTTTTTTATAACTTAGGTATTGTAAGTATTGATATATCAGATGAGTTTTGATCAGGTTCGAAGATGAATTCAATGACGTATTTTATGCAGTAGCTTACTTTCTCATGTGCTACTCATTTCAACTAGTCATATTGTCTTGTTAAAAAATATCGTCTTGTTAAAAAGCCAGAATATTTTGAATGTTTCTTACATTACAAATGAAAAAATTTGTCTTATAGCGTTACAATTGCTTGTGTAAAGTACTTTAATATATTTTTTCTACATAATTGTATTTCTGTATTTTTTTTTTTTTTTTTTTTTTTTTTTGCATTAAAAACTAAAAAGAAATCAACATGACAAAATGGATAATGAAGAAAGCATTAGTCAATTTAAATATGGCTGGCTGACAACATATGCTGCTCAAAATTATTACTTAGCTCTTCACTTGGCGTAAATAGCCTATAAATAGTTGTTAGCATTACTCTAAAATTTATAAAAAAATTTAAAAAATAATAACTTCATTATTTTAAAATTCAATTCTGACATTTAGCAGTTAACTTTTGTTTATTTGGATGTGTGGAGCCGAATATAATGTATTTAAACTTTTTAACTAGGAACTGTTGATAAATAAAGCCTTTGTATATTTTGTGTCTGAAAAAAAAATTGACTATAATATATTTAGTTATATACGAAAATTATGTTTCCAAAGCTTATGTAAATTCTTAACATTACAGCTAGTTGAAAATATTCTTGCCAATGACTATGAGAAACAGATATTTTTGTATGCAAAAGATGTAATTCAATCTATTTGTTGCACAACAGAAAATGTTTTTCTAAGCAAATTAATAATGGCATCATCTGTTATGCAATAGATGCTAATGTAAATTATATGTAAATTATGTATTTATAAATGTTAAGTCCTTGTATTTTTATGTAATATTACTGTATAAAATTGTTTTTAACTTAAAATATTGCATTCAAATTTTTGTTGCCTACTTACTTGGTTTTGCCTACTTTTGTCGCTCTGTGAATGAAAGTTTTTTTTAAATAATTTAAACACTTTCCGATTGTTTCTTCATATAATAACCCTGTTCTTACATGCTTCACTCCATAATAAATTTGTTGTTTAAGTGAGAATAAAAAATCTTTAAAATATTATACTTCAGTAGATTATATGAATGTGTACAAAAGAGAGAAAAAGAGCTTCATAGGTTAAGTTTTAACTTAATGTTAACAGAGTGACTACTACTCAAGAAGAAATTCAGGAGCAAAGTGTTTCAATAGTAAGACATGAGACACAGATCAACCGTCTTCCATCTCGCAAACACTCCAGCTACTAATTCTAATTATGATGGTTTAAGCATTGGTGCTCTAAAGTGGGCGGGGGAGAGGTCAAAGCTCTAGGTGCCACGTTGAAATTTTGCAGACGATTTCTGAAAGGGGTTTTCGCTTTTTTTCTCAGTGACAATCTTTCTGCTGGAGGGGGGGTATTGCGCTTTTTTTTTTTTTTTTTTTTTTTTTTTTGAACCATTGAAAATTAAAAGCAGAATATTTGTACAATAACACGAATGTGTGGTAATGATTGAAATGTATGCAAATGCTCTTAAAGAACCTGGATCCATTAAACTTTATATAGTTGAATTGTAGTTCCGTATTATTCTATATATTGTTTTTGCAAAACTTATGTTTAAAAGTAGTTTCGATGGTGTTCAAAGAAAAAATTTATTTTTTACTTTTTAGAGCAATTTACAATACTGAAGTCGGTTCTATTTTTTTCCAAAATTATTTTATTTGAACTGAAGTCTCGTTTAAAAATGTACGTTGACATGCGTGTGTGTGGACGCGATAATAAACAAGGTTACACCACAAACTACTAGCTGCTACATTTTCAACATGTTTACATGACGATCAAAACGTTTAAGTTAAGCTATGAAGGCATGTGTAGAGAGATCGCTTATTTAGTTCACAGTGAATTGCTGTAGTTGCAAAGCATACAAAAAGACAGAGACATGCCTTGCATGTTTTCGCTCTAGAGCTCTTCGATATCCGTATGGAGAACGGGCCACCACAGTCCACACCAGTGGTTGGAAAAACTACATTTCTTTTGTAGCGAACTACAACTACAACTACTTTGTTATAGATGTAGTTAACTATTACAACTACTTTTTTAAAAATGTAGCAACTACAAACTACTTTTGAAGTGTTGTCGCTACTTCGCTACTTTTTGAAAAATAAATTAAAAAAAAAAAAAACGCATACACCGTTTGAGGATTGACCGAAAAAATTCGAAAAGTGGTTTAGATTAATACATTAACTTATTTGGACACGGAATATTACTAGGATTTTTTGTACTTTTTTTTTTTTTTTTGCTCTAATTTGTCCTTTTTTTATTTTATTTTATTTTATTTATTTATTTTTTTTTTTTTTTTACAATTTTACGAATATTTCCCGCAAGATAGAATTCAAAACTTGAAAGATTGAAAAATTTAACCTTCAAATTTCTAATAATTTCTTGCCTGGAAATGTTTAGAATTATGAAAATTATTTGTCGGAATATGAAAATTATGATGCCAAACAGTGGCGTAGCTAGGGGTTGGCAGGAGTGGCTCTTGCCACGGGCGCAGCAGCCAGGGGGGCGGCATTTTGACCGATTAAAAAAAATTTTTTTTTGGTTAAGTCGAAACAGACTGCAAAATAAAAATTTGATAGACACCCCGAGCAGCGCAAACTGCGCCCCCCACGCTGCAAGACAAACCATACAAAATGAGCACTTTTGCTTTGGTAGATTTCGGTTGGATACACTGATGTTAGCTTAAATCTATCTGGCAGGATAGAATTTAGTTATATGGGGTCTGAAGTCTATATAATAAGCTGATCAGAAATCGGCCAGCCTTTAAAAGAGATTGAAACAAACCTTTCCTCTCCGCTTTTTCCCAGTCCCTTTTTTTCATAACGATCTACGATTTTAAAAATCGGCGAGTTTTGTTGAAAACGTGCAATTTTATGATGACAGAAACTTAACTCCCCTGTTGGTAACAATTTTTCTGTGGCGACTAGCGAGAGAATAATAGGTATTTCTCCAAAACGGGAGGGGGAGGATTCTAAAAAACGACTATATTGCAAATTTCGCGATTTTAAAAATTTGTACCAAGAGCCTACATTAAATGAAGATTCCAAAAATGATTAGCACAAGTACAGCAGCGTGCGATTTTGAACGAGCAACGTTTTTAAACGCTGTTTGTGCTCAGTATAGAAGGTTAGAAGGTTCAAAAAAAAAGAAAAGAAATAAATTTTTAAAAAAAACGATAAATAAATCTTTTTTTAGTAAGATTCGATTTCGTATTTTGAAATATTTCTATTTTATAGGTACTTTAATGAAGTGCTCTCACTTCTAAACTATGTTCTTTATACTCATTACCGTTTTAGAATTGTGGGAGAGATTGAGCTCGATTTGTAACTACGCCAGTGCAATATGTTTTGTGCTCTTTCTATTGTAAAAATAAATAAAAATAGCTATTGTTTCTCATGTATACATGTCATGGAAACGGCAAGTGAATGTTGAGGGAAGATGCGTGTACTCTACGCTACTTCAGGGGGGCAAACCACTATTTTTAAAACGGTACACAAATATACGTGCTAATTTTTTTTTTTAACCCATTAATGCCTAGCGTCCCTTTTTAGGGACGGTCCAAAATGTAGTCTGAATTTTCAAAAAATGAACATTTCAACCAAATAATTGTGTTCAATTATTTACCTCGTACTTTGGTATTGCTTCAATTCTGTATTATCAGATTTCAGCACATAACCGCTGTAAAGTGTGATGTGTAGCCATTTGATTATGATCTTTATCAAAAATTACATCGTTCACAGTCTCAAGAACAGAAAGCTAAGTTTTTAAAGTTATTAACAAGTAAATCTATCTGTGTTTGATATATGTGCTACTTTGATCAATGTTTTAGTTTACCTTTTTTTGCAATTTTGTAAATTTTAAATTTTTTTAGGATTTTATAGCAATTTAAGAACGTCCCTAAAAAGGGACGCTGGGCACCAAAGGCTGCATTGTTTAACCGTTGCTGATTTCGTGCTTAGAATCTATAATTTATATCAAAAGAAGTCAGTAAATGTTTTTAGACTGAAAAACAGATAATAATTGTCATTTTTAAAACTTATTTTATTTTAAAAATCTAATTAAATTAAATTAATATATAAACTTAATTATACAACGTTCTTAAATATTTTTTCTTCTTTTTTTTTAATTACAAAAAATACTCAAGGTAAATTTTGAAAGAAAGCTATTTCAAAAATGTAGTTCTTTAAAACACTAATTATTAGTTGTATTTAGTTAGTTTTCCATTATGTATTTAGGTGTTTATTATTGTTTAGTCTGACTGTTGGGGGGGGGGGGAATCCCTAAGCTGTTTAAGAAGCTTAGCATTTCACCTTGATGAAGAATTCAAGGATTGCATATGTGTCTGTTCTCTGTTGTTTGGAAAAGGGGAGGGGTTGCAGATTTAATTTCAGAATTCCTTGAGAATGCCAATTTTGATCTATACTGTGACAATTTATTTACTTCTTTTGCGCTTCTACGTGATTATTTGTCTCAGAAAGGTTTTGTGCAAGAATCGGATTAAAACATTGTCATGAACTAAAGTTACGTTGTTCAAAAAAGAAAAGAGAGGAAGTTTTGAATAAATGTCGATGACAGGTAAAATAATATTACGTTGGTCCGGTGGAATAATAGCAATGTCATAACTATTGCATTGAATCTTCATGGAGTTCATCCTAATGTAAAGGCTAAGCGATTGTTCAACAGCGAAAAGAAAGTAATTGAAATTGATGAACCATATGGGCCAATCCATGAGAAATAGGACATAGACATCAAAATATGAAACTCACTTAATAATAACATGTTATATGTCATTTTATTCACAAGAAAGCATAGTTTCCTAATTCAAAGGGTAAAATATCCTAGTTTTTACTGTAAACATGGTTTCAACGTCCTAAAGTTGCGTTTTTTCTAGTACATTTTTTCGGTTAAAAATTATCAAGTTTCCAGCCTAGACCCTGGCCACACCGGGTTCAATTTGGAAGATAACGAATTATAGTGCTTTAGTAAGCACCCCCTTTGACATTTTCCAGCAATTAATTTCTTTGTTAGTTTTTAATTACAGGTAGGCAAAAATTATCTAGAAGCTTTGTAACGACCGTAACCGAAAACAAGTATTTGTTATTCTGTAACAATAACTATTTGAAGTAGAAGTTTGCCATTTGGGTTTTACAGTGTACTCATTCCCTCTAAAAAAGTGCAATACTAATTTATTCAAGAAACCTTTTCGTTTTTGTGCTATGTTGGTTATATTACGGGTGTTACATGATTTAGGTCTAAATTCATAGTTCACGTCGGATCTTTGCCAAATTTGGTACATAAGTTCACTGATGCATCTAAAAGTTACGTTGGGGGTATTCATCTCTTATAGCGTGAAAAAGCTCCTATAAAGGAGCTTTCCTACTATAAATACCGTTTACGTTAGTTCTTAGACAAATTTGGCTCAGGGGTCATTTGATGTTCACCAGGAAACCATACAAAAGTGAAATAATGAAAAAAATTAAGTTATTTGCATTTGAAACATTGTAGTAAAACATTTTGCTGGATTTATAAATTATTTGCCCTCACCTCCTCGTTTTCGAATTATAAAGTCCTAAAGTCTGCCGAAATTGTAATAAAGTCACTAAATTTAGCGAGTTTCAGGTTATGATGGGAGACATCTTTTCGCATGCTTTGCTGATAGCTGTCCTATCACATGCAGATGGTGAAATAGTCGGCCTTCTATTTCCCCAGAAGCCTTTAAATTTGGAGCTTCACTTAAATTTAAGCCTTTAAAATTTATATCTCGATAAAGGGAGGACGAGGGCAAATGATTTATGCAGAAAAAAAATCTTAATGTGTGAGTATTTTAAAAATGTTTAATGAAACGAACACTTGTAGTTGAAGCAATAAGGTGCCCGGTACAATCAATACCATTTACGTAATAAGCGAATTTGTAGAAATTTTTCTAAGCAGAGTACTGAAGAAATACAGAGCTCAAGTCACAGATGATTATGAGGATTTAGTGGACTAAAATATCTGAAGAGAGACTGGGAAGTGTTGGTATTCTGGTGAAGTTTCATGGGAAAACGTAGCTCAAGGGATTTGAAAGCTTCCAAAGTCTATATTAACCCTCGTGGGTTCCTTGGGGTCATATGTGACCCCAATGCAATTTCTGTTTAATATATTTTGTTAATCAACCATTTGTTTTTAATGGCATTTTGTGGCTTTGATTCTTCTAGTTTTCTATTCAAAATAATGCTATTATTGTGTTTTATTTTTCCCGAATTGCATTTTTTGCACACAAGACCCTTGGAGTCACTACCCCAGAAGACCAAAAAAAGAGGACGTTGCAACTTTTGTCCAAGAGAACTGGATAGAAAATGCATTGAAAAATGTCATAAGTGTTTGAAATTCACTTGCAAAAATCATGTTTTTTCAGGTCTAATAGATGTAATAAATAAATCTACAGTTATTGTAAGTTTTGCTCTAAAATTATAATTTTAATTCATAAACTATCTTTTTATTTTTTGTTTTTTTAGCTTTAAAAAGTGTGTGAACTTAAATAATGCATGTAACATTCAATAATTATAATGAATTAATTAAAGGAAGCATTGGGGTCGTTTATGACCCCAAGGGTCTTGAGTGTAACTGAAATGGGAGGGACCCACGAGGGTTAATCAATTGAAGATTATATCTTTAGTACAGTCATTTGGTCGAAAAAAGGGGGGTTACCTGGAAAGTTTTCCGGGAGTTTTGAAAATTGGTAGTATTATAGATTTTGATGTGCTCGTTTCGAATTTCCACTTTGCCACCTCGTATCTTTGCCGCTCGCGCCGCCATATTGAAAAAATGGCGTCTAAAAGAGGTATTTCGAATATATCTCTTTTTTGACTTATTGTACGATAAAAACATTGGTGTACAAAATAAACTAGAGAAAATTTCCTACAATTTATGTCATTACAACTTTCTCGTAAAATCAATACATTTCGAAGTACGAGCGTCGTAAAGTTATTATTACCACGCGTTATCACAGAATAACTCGATTTAGTGTAGTAGAAATAAACTGAAAACACGGGCGTCGTTGGCGGGGGGGACGAGGGGGATATGTCCCCCCCAATATTTTGAACTCGTCAGAAGTCCCCCTCAATATTTTAAAATAATAACTTTGGACAAAAAAATCGGGACTTTCATTTCTGAATCAAATCAAATTAGAACTGTGATCCGAACTGAAATAACAAAAACTTCCGTTTCTACTTGAAAGACCGTCTGAGTTATTTTCCCATGCAGCTGTCTCATGCTTTTTGTGCTTTTAGCAACCTTATTGGAGCAATCATTGGAGCCGGGGACGTCACATCCTCAAAACCAAAAATTTTTGGATTTGAGGAGTTGCCATGGAAAGTCATGAGTTTGAGTGAGAAATGCTCAAAACCCATGGAAACTAACAGTTAGCTAAGGATTATAGGCTCAGGCTGAAGCCAATAGGTCGACTGCTCCCAAAAGAGCCCTGCATCCAAACAGGGCCCGAATTACTTATTTTTTGGGCCCAAGAACTACAGTAATTTGGAGGCCCCCTAAAGATTCAATGGCAGAATGCGGTGACTGATTTACAGGTTTGGGGGTCTGTCAAAATACATTTTTGAAGGCCCCTTT
>JAXGGA010007741.1:0-60828 GCA_038373865.1 Uloborus plumipes | reverse complement strand
ATTTCACATGGAATGACCCTTGCATTGTAAGATATAACTTTTGCTGAGAATCAGTTCTCTAAATTGTTGATAAATTAAGCATGAGGCAAAAAATTTCCCATAGCAGCATTTAAAAAGATGACAGATTCAGTATCATTTACATTGATTCCGGTAGGAGATAGGGAGCGTTTGTCGAGCAGCGTCCTCTGGCGGCGGTGAGAATTCGTTGCCACTTTTAGATAGCAGAGATTTAGCTCCTCCCCTTTAACCTCCTTGCTTAAAACTCTTTAAAAAAGAGCGCCATTATTCCTGATTCCTAAAAAACACTCAGCCTCAAAAAGTTATGATATGGATTTTAAAACGAATGATTAAATTTTTCAGAGAAGGTTTGTAAGTTTTTTTCAAACATTTTTCTTTTATCTATAGTAATTCAGTTTGGACATGCTTTAAGAAATATGTAAGTACATAATGTAATATTACTAACTAGGTGACCCGTGCGGAATTCCGCAAAAAAAAAAAAAAAAAAAAAAAAAAACCCTCTAAACTTAAAATTTAATTTCGACAATTTTTATTGGCTTCATTATCTGCCCGAAGTTGCAGCGCAGTGTCGAATTGTATAAAGAGAAGTCCAGCGTAAGTTGGTGTAGTTCCTGCCGGAGGTTGCAAGTTCCCGATCATATGGTACACTTGACCATGTAGTTTAAAACAATATGGACCTTTGCCAGGAATGTTAACTGAGTCCACTTTGACTGAAGCGAAGGCCAAAGCATTGTTGAATTGTCTAATATTGTCTAGGTAGTAGACACCTTCCTGTTAGTCTGCCTGTTGGTACCCTGTTCCTTGGCATTGTAAAATCTTGTACGTTTGCTCAACATCGCCATCAACTGCCGTCGTTCTGACAACTTTTCAAAGAGATCAAAGACACGTTCACTTTTACAACTACTACAAAAGTGATACCCTATATTAAAATCAAATACCCAAGGCTACTACTAAACTAAATACTTACGTAATCGCAAAACTACCATAGTATTTTGAAACAATAAAAGTTACAATTAAGGTTGACCGAGCTAAGCCTTGGCTTGAAATGTCGCATTTAAAATTGATTTGAACAACAATGTAACGATTTTAACGTTTGAGCAAAAAATTTAACTTTTTCAAACTTCAATCGCTTATAAGTCGCTTAAACGTGGATTTTCGAGATTTTCGTTACGCGGCGCTAGCGGAGAAACGTTCTAAAGAACGCATTTTTTTTAATCTTTCGAATGAAATCAAAATGGAGACGATACGACAATTATTTCGCTAGATAGAGTCAATTTTGTGCCCAAAAATTGAAGTTCGAATAAAAAACGAACCGACACTTTTTAGAGGGTGGGTCTTATTTTCGTCAGTAGCCCGCGGGATAAGCTTCAAAATCATAAATTTTCATGCAATTCGATAAAGAAATGAGCGAGTTTCGACCGGGCATAGGATTCGGATTAGAGAAATAATATATGGAGATATGCTGAATGAAGTTGACTGAGATTTTTGTTTTTTAACATGGTTCAAAGTGGCACTAACGTTTTTTGAGGTCTTCTGGACACTGGCCACTATCAGTTTTTTTTTGTCTCAAGCATTATTATTCAGTTATTTTCTGATCGCTATGATTAAACTAACCAATGAAAAACAGTACAAAGAGCAACACGTTTTATATTACTTGAAATAAAGTATATTTAATTATTTTTAAAGTTTAAAACATATCTGATAATTTAATGTGATAAAAAATAAAACTTTTAAAACGTGTTATAAAAAAAGAAGAAAAAAGGGTCACATTAAAAGCAATGAACTTTAAATGGAAAAAAAAAAACGAACCCTATACTGAAAACTTATAATGACAAATTAAAAAAGTATCACTAACAATTAGGAAGTTTTTTTAAGACCTTTGCGAGTTAAACCGTTGGGAGGACAATAAAACTTACACATGATTCAATTCAAATATAAATCATAATTTTCAAACACAACAAGATACAAGCAGATGGTGATTTGCTATATACATGAAATAATAGTAGTAAAAAATTGTAGATTGTCATCAAAACACAAGTAAAATGAAAGAAATGTCTAGTGAGTTTTTTGCGAGTGACAATGCCCCGAAATGGCAAATTTTGCCATCAAGAATATGTGATCAGAACCTAAAGAGGCATTGGGCAAGCCTCCTATATCCAACAAGTCTTTCTCATGCATCAACGAGTAAACGCCGAGCAGTTTCAAGCGACCCTCTTTGTAGGCCCGTGGACTGAACTTTTCTGTCACATTGTAGAAGATGTGGTCCACGTTATTCACGTCCCTCCCTGTCATGCAGGTGACCGGAATATCTTTCTTGTCGGTATGATACTTGTAAGCAGGGACAAAGTGGAAGTCGTGGTAAAAGCAGGGTGATGGACTGACGAAGTCCATGGACTCGCCGTCTTTAGCCGCCTGGACGCCGTTCAGTGATTGGAAAGCTGCGACCCATGCAGGACTTTTGACGGAAGCTAGCCACTTAGGATCTAAATTCACACAATTGCTGTTATTTCCTGACTGAGCACCGTCCGTAACGTTTGAGCTGCAAGGACTAGATGGTGAAGAGTTTGAAGACATGTTTTGTTTACTTATACTAGATTGCTTTTTAGAATCGTCCGAGACTGCATTTACCGATTCAAACCTTCCAGCGTCATCAATTCCAACATCTTTTAAGGACAGCTGCCACGTAGCTATTCTCCTTCCTTTGTTTTTCCCGTCGCTCTGACCAGACAAGTCCCCAGACATTCGGTTATGGACGTCCAGCCTTCCAGTGTCGATGAATTCGTACAAAGGTGAATGGGGTGTAATATTGAAATCTCCACACAGAACAACGGGGTGGTACGTCCGTTGTCCATCACTGCCAATTTTCTTCAGGGCCATTTTTTCCAATTGAGCCAGCAACAAGCGCAATTGACTTAGTTTAATGTCCCCCCTTTTAGGATTGAATAGTAGGTGTGTTGTTGCCACGTGCAATTTGATCCTGTTGGTGTCTGGATGCTTCGGTTTGAGCACAGCGATAAGTCCGATATTGTCTCTATCCAGGATTTCGTTTTCTTTCCTAGCGAATTCTACATCTTCGTGTTCTATAAGAGAGAACATCTTCCTCCTCCAGAGAATAGCACACCCATCGTCCTTGCAAGTCCTCTTCTTGAAGAGGCCTTCGAATCCGCAGGAATGGAACTTTTCCCGGATCTTTTCCTCGAACAGTCGCTCCTCCACTTCCTGTAAGCATATGACGTCACTTTGGGAGTCCAGGATCTCTGGTAGGATCTGGGAAATCCGGTAATCTTCGTCCAGGAAACGGGAATCGCATTTCCGGTACAGGTATCTATGATTCTCGACGGCCGTCTGGCTGAGGATGTTGTACGTCATGAGAGTAAATTCGAATCGTCTGCCGTGGGGTCGTTGTTTGCCAAAGCGGGTCATCTTCCACTGTCGAAGGCTGCATACCTTCCTCCTTATGAGTTCTTCTACGCCGATGGCACCTTGTCGTGCCATCTGTTTCACTGGAAAGAAAAAAGAAAGATGAATCAATGGGACTTATTTGTGACTTGAATTCTTTAAAAGCCCAGCAATAAATATCCTGAAATCGTTTCCTAAGTAAGTCATTTAAATGGAAGCATGCATAGAGCTTTATACATAAATTTTAGGGTGAATATCAAGAAAAATACTAATTCAACGATAAATTTCTCAAACACTTCCTATTAAAAAAAAGGGGTTGGTAAATTTGTTTTATTTTTAATCCATGATAAAATTTTCAGGTTTTGCTTCACTCTTACTCGAACTCTTTTTATCGCCTCAAAATCAGACCAGTAACGCGCGTTTAAATCGTGATCTCAAAAAAAAAAAAAAAAAAAAAAAACCATCTGCATTATAAAACATCGCAGAAACAGCAAATGTGTTTCTAGTTCATCTATGAGGATGACTATTTTATTTTAGAAAAATGAATCTATATCGATAGAAAAAGGGGATTTACGCTTGTCCCAAGTTTTTATATCATGTGGGTAGTGCAGACATTCAGAATCGTTCTTTTTCTAGTCAAAACATTTAATTGGAGCTAAATGATCGAGCAAGATGAAGTATTTTTATGTGATGCATTAGTTCCAATGGGAATTTTCTAACTCAGTTGTACAGACTTACTAGGTAAGATTATTTCATCTTTACTTACATTAACCGAACAAAAAAACATGTTGGTAACACATAAAACCTAAAAGAAATGAATTTTTCTATCTTGTTTTTCAAAATCTAAAATGAACTTAGCGCCATAAACATTGTAATTCGTTTTAATTTTCGAATCGTTAATTGTGATGTTTAGGTACCACAGTATCACACTGCAGAAATTTGTAACAATCATATCTGTAACATCGCAGTAGAAACCATTTGTAGCTGAACAGATGCGGGCGTTACCAATATTTCTACACAAGAAAAGGGCTGGAGGATAAGAGGCTATATTACATTTTTTGAAAATACAATCTGGACCAGTGGTTGGAAAAACTATATTTCTTTGGTAGCGAACTACAACTGCTTTGTTATAAATGTAGTTAATTACAACTCTTTTTTTTTTGTTGAAATGAAGCGACTACAAACTACTTTTGAATTGTAGTCGCTACTTTGCTACTTTTTAAAAACAAAATAAATAAAAAACATGCACCGTTTGAGGATTGACTGATAAAATTCGAAAAGTGGTTCACATAAATAAACTAACTCAGTTGAATATGTAATAAAACTAAGAATTGTCTTTTAATTTATTTGTTACTTTTCCTTTTTGTTCCTTTTTTAAAAAAAATTTGTCCTTTTTAGACTTTTTTTTAACAATTTTTACGAATATTCTCCACAAAAAAGGGTTCAAAATTTAAATGATTGAAAGAATTCAATCTTCAATTTTTTTTTAATTTCTTGCCAGGGAATATTTAGGAACGTGAAAATTATTTGAAGGAATATAAAAATTATGATACCGAAAAAACCAATGACATCAAACAGATAGAATGTGTTTCGTCAAAATGATGTATCTAAGGATCAGCTCATATTTTTATGATTCTTATTTCTCAATGCGTCCGCTGCTGTACTCGTGCAAGATTTGTACCAGTCAGAGTTAATTAAACCTTATTTTTTTCCTTTCATTCTCTGTTTTTTTTTTTTCAAACTTTTTTTTCATTTATTTATTTTTTTTTTAATTTAAAAGTAGTTTCCAGAAATCGCTACAAACTACTATTTTTTTGTATCGCGCTACTCACTACTCGACTTTTTTAAAAAAGTAGTGCGCTACACTACAAACTACTAAAAATGTAGCTACTACAGTAGTTTCGCTACTTGTAGCGCGCTACTTCCGACCACTGATATGGACACAAGCTAGAAATAAAACTTGGTACATTAAAAAAAGATGTCATTAGATCAACTTCATTCGCTCACTTAACCACAAAACCAGAAAAAGAAACAACTGCAACAATAAAACTTTGAACCTCAATTAATCTAAATTAGGGCTTTGTTACATAACACCTTCATCTCTCTTCCAAGCCCTCCAATTATTTTTGCGTGTAATGAGGTATGTTGAGTTGATTCTTGTAGTACAAAAATCGATTTAAATACATCGCTTTTCCTGTCCAACTGTCTCATGTTTTAGAATTGGTTTGACTTCTTAAAATATGCTCCAAAAATATTAATCTCTCCCCAATATTTGAGTCCTCTCTCCGTCCCCCCTCCCTTTTACATCGATTTTTAGATTTTCGTTCGTAAATACTGCATCCAAAACTATAATTGAGCTTTAAAGTAGTAAAAGTGTCAACAATTTTGTGCCACTTTCTCTTTCTTCTCCCATTCTGAACGCATTGAATTAATTATTTTTTTAAACTTGTTTCAAGAACTTTATTTTATACATATTTTCAGAAGTATTAATCTGTTTGTGTGCTTGAAAGAAATCTTTATCACACTTGTTTAAGCTATTTACTAGTTTTAATGAGTTTTAATTTTATTTTTACAGTAAAAAAAAACTCAAGATGTGCGCTTTCAATCAGAATTATCACCGGTTTTTCGTCCTTCTTTTTTTTTTTTCTTTTTACATCAATTATTGGACATTCGTTCCTAAATATAATTTTTGTTTTTATATCGTGAATTTGTTAACATTTTGCTCAAATACTTTTTCTCTTTTCCGGGAGAGGGGGGAATTCGGATTTTTCTCCTTAATTATGTAATTTTTTGTACCAACGTTTCGGGGCAGGGAGTTGCTACACTACCTCTCTAGCTACGCTCCTGGTCACCACATATTTGAAATTATAATAGATTTTTTAGTTTGGAGGATCAGTAATGGATATTCACTAATTTATTTGAAACGATAAATAAATTGGACGATTAAGATAAATTGGACAAAACTTAGCTATCTTTTGCTATTAAGTGGATTTAATCAAACATGAAAAGCTCAATGGAAATTTTCCCCTGTTTCATAACAACAAAGCTGTGGTATGGTTGCAAAACGAAAGAACCAGCGCCGATCTCGATACGTTATTAAGGCTACAATGGAGTATGAAAATCATTTTTTTCAATTTTGAAGATACAGTTCTGAATTTTTAATGAGTTTTAGACCCTTATGAGGGGAAGTAATGTATAAAGTTTTGTTGTAAATTTCTGAATAGTTTTTGAAATACAGAGAATTTTGTATTTTTTAATCGTAAATATTTGAACCGCAAAAAACCACTCCATGCAGACCAATTTTTTTAAAAACTTGATTCTTTCAATTTTTCTAGATGCCTATTTCATATTTAAAGAAAAGTTGGGGAGCAAAATTTCATTAACCACAATATTTAGGGAAAAACGTGTCAAAAACTTGAGTTCTTGTTAAAATTTCCAATTTTTCTGAAAAACGTCAATAAAATTTGGATTTAAAGCTGATTTAAAAAAAAAGAAATGAGAATACTGAAAATTTGCTCCCCAACTTTTTTTTATTTGTATATTTTGATCAAGCTGAAAAAAACTCAGAGTGATTAAACATATATTGAACTGCAGGGAGCATTTGGAAGATACGCATGAATTTAAATTTTACGATTCTGAGATATATGCATTTAAATGAAACATTTGGTTACAAATGTACTGACAGAATACTGAAAGAATAGCTTATAACTTCGGTAAAAATAGTACGAATTGAAAATTTTTTTTTGCTATGAATTACGCACAGTTCAGAGATTAATTTTAAGAAAAAAATGAAAAATCAAAATTTTGGTCAATTTTTCGCATTTTAAGACTCCATTGTAGCCTTAAGTAACACTTTTTTTTCAGAATTGAACGCACCATTAGCGACAGGAAACGAACAATCGCTTTCTCCTTCGAGTGAAAATTGTTTCTGTTTTGGAGAAACAGCTCTTCCACTGCATATTCAGTTCGAGATTATTTCCGGAATAAACAAATTTTCCTCAAGGCGATTGTGGAATAACGAGCCACAAAAATTATGAATATTCATTTGAAGGAAATAATGGCGGCGGACATGGACGACACCTTATCGCAGAGCTCTAGTGAGTATGCAATGATTTTGATTCTTAATACTAAATCGATGTTCACATTTACAAAACATCGATGTTTCGATTTATGGGAATAGATCAACATCGATGATTTACTCTCCATGTCTTTGCACGCTGTTGATGGTTTTACTTTTGAAAGATATTTGGCAATAAGAACAGCAAATATTAGGACTGATAATTACAATATCCCAAGAATTGTCTTTAGGGAGAAAAGAGTTATCCATTAATTTTGAAAAACTTTTTTTTTCATGAAGTCAACTCTGGATACCTGGATACAACTCAAATATTCGTTCATCCTGAAGTTTTTATTGTGTCCCAAACTCTTGAGAAGACAGTGGGAAACCAATAACTCGAAGGTTTTGGCCGGTCCTTTGGAGCTTCGAGCAAGCAGTTAACAGTAGGTACAGTTAAAGATTTGAATAATGAACACCCTTCACATTGCAACTGGTTTCTTACCCATTCGAAATACAGTAGCACAACAATTTTAGCAGGTAAAACATTGCTAGCACTTATATTTAGAAGTAGGCCTACTATTGGTACGTCCTAACATTTATTGTAGAGTTAGAACGAGTGTTTCTATTCATGACAATGAATCTACAAATTCACACTTTACACACCATCACAAACCGGAACTGCAGAAAAACAGAGTGAGAGAAAGTAAAACTTAGCCGGGTGCATTGAATAGTGATGAGAGAGGAAGAATCACGTGAATCGCGACATCTTTCTCGTAAGTCACGGAGAAGCTACATGACCTAGAAATCAGACTGTTTGCAATAGTTCTACAATAGTAATTTCGCTATTTCAAAGAGCTGTACTGCAATGTTTGTACAAGAAATTATTTTGAAGGGTAGGTATATATTCTAAAAATATGGCTGACAGACAAAAATGTGAGGTTTTTTATAACGATCTCTGGAGATCTAAAAGTTAAATTTTTAGCTCTAATGATTTTTTGTTAATAGATTACACCTTAAGTAGTCCATATTGTTGCATTTAAATAATTATTTTCGGAACAGGACATCTCCGCCGCAGCGTAAGACATCGCCGCCTCAAAGTTTATCCCTACTTTTGCTCTACCTCTCCCATTATTCCTACCTTTCTTTTGTACATCATTGCTGGGAAAGTGATATCATTTTGTATTCATTTGTATTAGAGATGGAACGAAGCTTCGGCCGGGCCGAAGCTTCGGCCAATTTGCCCAAATTGCCGAAGCTTCGGTCTGGCCGAAGCATGAGTTGTGATTCGGCCGCTTCGGCCTGAAATTTACGCAGCGAATGAAAGACAAGTAAAAAAGAATGCATGATAGGGTAAGTGCTCCAGTAGTCGGCCAGTCTCCAGTAGTCGGCCACAATGACATAAAACTCCTCATAAATAGTAGTACATTTTTAATTCAAAATCAGATGTGACGCATTCACACATTCATGTACTTATCCTCAATCATCAATCAGTGGCAGTTAAGTTTCGGGTACTTTTTCTTGAATTAGTAATGAGTCATTTCATTTTGAATGGTGTGCCCGTCATCCAAGATTGCGATTCTGCTTATTTTTCAGGTAAGATGATTCTGTGGCCGACTACTGGAACATTTACTAGTGTTGACAACAGCTTGGATTTTAACATATTTTTTTTTTTTAATTTCTGAAACAAGTAGATGATTCACTATCAGAAATGTTCATCCTTGTAAAGTTTTACCTTGTTTTTGTTACTGTATTGATAGCTGAAAGTTCTAGGTTAGCCAAGATCAACAAAAGATCTCTTAAATAGCCGACTACTGGTGCTTTTACCCTACTATTTTTTCGAATTCACCAAAAACTGAAGCATTTTGCATTAAGAATATTAAGATAAATATATAACACAGCGTAAATAGTAGTAGATTGGGTAGTTCTATGGTATAATACATGATCATATCAGTTTTTTTATTATAAAACATCAACTGAATTGCAGACTGAGCTTTTCATGTTCCAAGTAGAGCTTCCTACTACTAATTTGCAATACAAAAATAGTAATGTCGTCTTTTCTTGTACTAGCAGTACAAAGCAAAACAAAACAAGAAAACTTTTAATTAGTGAAATTAATTTAAGAATGACTCAGTAAGCTGAAAATGTTGTGTAATACTAAGAACATTAAAATAAAAACAACCAAAATAAAAATAAACTTTAATTAATGAAATCAATTTAAGAATGCCACAGTAAGCTGAAAATATTGTGTAACGCTAAGAATATTAAAACATATGGAGAAAAGTATAAAACTCTACGCATTTATTATGCATTTAATCCAAAAACTTCAATATGTGCGCCAGCCGAAGCTTCGCGAAGCTTCGGCATTTAGTTGGCCGAAGCTTCACGGTTATTCGGGGGCGCTTCGGCACAAATGCGCGCCTTGCGTTCCATCTCTAATTTGTTATTATACTATAGCTCTAAAAATACTACAAAACGCGTAAGGACTTCTCATTTATTCTGAAAAAAAAAAAAAAAAAAAAAAAAATCAACATCGAGGTGAAAAATGCAGAGCACTATGAACACGAGAAATTCTTGACTTTATAAACACGAAATTCATTCTTCTAGAACATATAAAGCAAATAAAAGAAAAAAAAAAAACACAGAATGGAGCGTAAATCAATTCAAACTTCGCAATAACGTAAGAAACTTACTTAAAATTTACGAGTTGTACCGTACCAAGTGCGATCGCTCACTGGTGTTCTAATTTCACATTAGCTACCAGTTTTTTTCGGCTCTCTTTGCTTCATAAGAGGATTTTTGTCTCCAACTCGGATAGTTTCGTATTTCATGCTGATGAGTGCATAATAAGCACGAAACTACAGTCCATGGATGGAAATAGCCGAGTTGTCTGTGTATTGCATGTTCCTGCCTTAACCCTTGCTTAGGGGCGGTTACTCACTGCTTTAAACCAGTGGTCGGAAGTAGCGCGCTACAAGTAGCGAAACTACTGTAGTAGCTACATTTTTTAGTAGTTTGTAGTGTAGCGCACTACTTTTTAAAAAAAGTAGAGTAGTGAGTAGCGCGATACAAAAAAATAGTAGTTTGTAGCGATTTCTGAAAACTACTTTTAAATTAAAAAAATAAATGAATAAATGAAAAAAATTTAAAAAAAAGAGAACGAAGGAAAAATCAAGGTTTTTCTTGTGTCGCATATTCGTAAAAATTGTAAAAAAAATCTAAAAAGGACAAATTTTAGCAAAAAAAAGGAACAAAACGGAAAAGTAACAAGTAAATTCAAAGACAATTCCTATTTCTATTCCATATTCGAATGAGGTAATTTTTTAATCTAAACCACTTTTCGAATTTTTTCGGTCGATCCTCAAACGGTGTATTCTTGTTATTTATTTATTTTTTAAAAAGTAGCGAAGTAGCAACTACATTTCAAAAGTAGTGTAGCTCGCTACATTAAAAAAAAAGTAGTTGTAGCTGTAGTTAACTACATTTATAAGAAAGTAGTTGTAGTTGTAGTTCGCTACGAAAAATATGTAGTTTTTCCAACCACTGCTTTAAACTCATTTAATGTGTTTAACAAGCTATTCAAGCTTTGAAACAACAGTAAAAAGTAGTTAAAATTGGTTTTAAACACTTTTATTTACGTCCAACACCAAGCTAATTAATAGCATCAGGCAAGGCTGTGATTCATGGTCTCTGCTGCTTGTGTTTCAGTTTATATTTTAGAGGAATGGAAAAGATGAATGGTTAAGGGTGGGAGTAAAAATTTCGGTCATACATTTACTAGATCTCTTTTTGTACGGCTAGGTTGTGCTCCATTTCAATAGCTGTGGATTAAAAATTTTACCTGAGGGTAAGATGTTTAAATTGATGAATGAGTCGGATATGGAAATGAAAGAACTATTTTCGATTGTTAAAGAATTGATGAATCTGAAGCTGTGGCAAATGAGAGAGGGAAGAGGGAATTTAAGTGCAAGATAATGAATGGCAAGCCGACATCTAAGCTTGAAAAATATCAAACATTGTGCCTTGTATATTTCCTTAATGTTTTGTTTATTGAATACTTTTTTGCAAATTTTTCGCTTTTTAAAAACTGATTGCTTTTTTGAAATTGACACATTTTCTTCAAAAGTTGCAGTTGCAATTTTTTTTTTGTGATATTCTGAAAATCTAAATTGTTCAGAGATTATGAATGATTGCAAACTGCAAATTTCAGCTCATTCAACTGGTACAATGATTTTTTGTGAATTTTCGGACAGAATTTGGCTTAACTTCAAAAAATAACAGGGGCCTGTGAATATGTTTTTACGCGGATCGCACGTGACTGGGAGAGCACTTCTTCCTTAATTCGATGGTCCTGAAGGGGTTATGGGACATTTCCTGTGGCATTTATCCAATTGACGACAGTACACTTTTATATTAATGGTCTGGCCTATCTAGTGAAACCCATAGTAGACCAAGGTCTCGTCAATTCATTAAACAGAGACGAGAATCTCCTGTGGGTGGAGGCTTAATTTGGAGACCTGTTTCACGGCTTCCCTTTACGCTGTTGCTGTGCTTTGTGCTTGCAGTTGTCCCACAGCACCGCTTTTTCATTTACAGTGGATATGATGCAAGAATGAGTCGCTGACCTGGCGTTTCTGTATAGTGATTTGCACGACTCCAGGCGCTGTAGACATTGCGCCTCCATTAGTTGCTGTGGTACTCCCGTTTTGAACTTTCACCATGTCCAGTAGCGTCAAATGTCAAGAGATTTTTTGTTTCTCGACTTTTTGCCGTAAACAGTCCACATCATACAGCGTAGGACGACCAGCTCCAGGTTAATGTTCAATCCCAAATCACTACTACAAAACTTAGTGAGTTATCTATGAACTATCCGTTGACTTTTCATGCCCAAAACCCTTGCTTTGTTGACGTTGGGCATTGCTGCAGTCCCCAAATGGCCAAGATGGAATTCATACAGAATCATGAGTCAGACGTTTCAGTGCTTCATGATTGCCTTAAATTTCAGCACTGAGTCAAAACCCAATTATACATTATGGGGACTGTCCCACTTTTCATTGTAGGGGTGTTAGTTGGTTTATCACTACTGTTCTGGTTCACATAAACTGTTGAGTCGAAGTTACCTTGACCTCTATCATTTGAGACCAATAATTATGGAACAACCTAATATATAATGCAGCACATGCATTATAAATTAAAAAAGGATACAAATTAATTGGAGAAATAGAGTCATTAAAAAATTTGATAAGGCTAAAAATGAATTAGTGTAGAACAGTTTTTATCCGAAGGCAAAGCAAAATCCCTTAAATAAGCAGACATATGGTTCGTAACAACAAAAACAATATTTTGTAACAAAATTACATAGGATTGTTTGAAAGACATAAAAGAAAATATAAAACAATTTTTCACATCATTTCTTTGCGAAGAATTGGTTTACCATCTTCTGGTTCAAATTGTGTGTCATTTTAACTAAGAAAGGTCAATCTAACATTTTATCATTTTTCTTCAGCTGCTGTGGCGTTTGTTAGATTACCATAACTAACTAAACACTCATGCAGAAACTGCACAGAACAAATTTAATTAAAATATACCACAAATATTTAGCAAACTGATAGCTATGTTCTTGCTATCATAATTTATAACTATCTAATGTAAATTACATGATTGTTTTTTTAAAAGCTACAAATTGGATCCAAATAATAGTTTGAAGTCCCTGATAAACAAGTGCCAGCTGAACAAGGTTCTTATAAGAAAGAATGCATAGGTGAACTAGTATTTATTCCCAACTAAAATATAAGAAATATTTATACAAATTATACATGAAGTGGGGCAACTGGAGTTTATAAGTAGACAATTCACCATTATGAACGAAACAATCAAACTTTAAATGTTTTTTTTTTTTTTAATCAAATAATCTCTATACTAGAATGCAACTTAACTTGGCACTGACGTCACTACGGGCTGAGCCAATAAGAGCTCACAATCAGTCAGCGATCTCCTCTTATTCGCCAAGTAGGCTGTAACGTTTTATCTAGCTCGTTTTTCATAGGCTAACGTCACGCAAAAGTCATGCTGACGCCACGATGTTTTTGTCAAGAAACGTTGCATTTTAGTATAGTAAAATAGAACTCTGGTCGCAGTGCTTGCTTCGTTTGAACCAGCGGTGCCCCCCCCCCCCCCCAAGCTCAATGGTGCAAAATCCTCGTCTCCTAATTTTTTTTCTCAACTCTCTTAAATTTTAAATTATGTTAAACATGACACTTTTAGGAGTCCCAAATTTCCAATAAAAATCACATTTTTTGTATTCATTTAATGAATCAGTTAAAAAATAAATAAATAAATAAATTTGCTTGAGATGAATAAGGTTACAACAAATACGAAAACCAACTGGTTACATTCACAACAGTAACTATAAGTACAAGCAAAAGCATTTTATAGTAAATTTATGATCTAATGAGTTTTGCCGAGTGCTCGGAATTTCAAATTTGAATCTTGTGGCTATCAGATTTGCGGTCTCAAAGAAATTTTAAAGCATGTATTAATCCCAGTTAAAATAAAATAATGTTGGAATAAATTTTTCAAGGTTTTTGTGAAGTTTAAAAAAAAAAAAAATACCGGAGGGGGATAAGTTTTATCAAGCTCTCCCTCTCCTCTCAATATATGTATGACTATAGAGAGAGAGAGAGCATAGATCTAGTACTTGATTTAGGAGGAAGTCATTTCTAGATCGAAGCAATATGCCCATTTTTAAGAGCCCATGTGCCCGTTTTTTTTTTGGAGACAATATTGTCTCCGAAATATGGGTTCTTACAATTTTCTCCCTGGAAAAAGTTTGAAATTGTAGTTTTAAATAATCTTCAGTAATGTTATGAAGACAATAGGTTTGGTGGTCCTCCCAAAGTATGTTTTTTTTTAACATTGAAACTCTATACATGCAGTTGCACACATCGTCAGCACAAATTGCAGCAAAATCACTATAACACGTGAAGAGTCTCATCATTGTATAGGGCCTCTAGTAGATGAGCATGGAAATTTAATTCAGAATGATGGTGATATAGCAAATGTTCTAAATGACTTTTTTTCCAGTGTTTTTAACGATAACTGTATCTCAACAGTTGACACAAGCAAGACACAAGCTACTACACAGCTTGAGGACTTTGTATTTTCCAGGGAGGACGTATTACTTTATTTGAAAAAAATTAAAACCACAAAAGCTCCGGGACCAGATAATATTTATCCAAAAATTCTAGTAGAATGTGCAGAGGAATTAGTTGACGCTATAGTTAATATATTCAATGCTTCGTATAACTCGGGGATAGTGCCAGAGGACTGGAAACTAGCTAACATTACACCACTCTTCAAGAAAGGGTCTAGAGGTAATGCAGGGAATTATAGGCCAGTGAGTCTGACTTCAGTGGTATGTAAAATTTTTGAAACATTGATCAAAATTAAGATTATGAATTTCTTAGAAAATAATGGGCTGTTGAGTAGTTTGCAGTATGGTTTCAGAAAAGGTAAATCGTGTGCTACTAATTTATTACATTTCTACGACAAGGTTACCTTGGCTTTAGATAGCAAAAAATGCGTAGATGTTGTTTACATAGATTTTCAAAAAGCTTTCGATAAGGTACCGCATGTAGCACTACTCAGTAAATTAGCTGGTATAGGGGTAGGAGGTAAAATTCTAGTTTGGGTTAGGAATTGGCTGACAGGAAGGAAACAAAGAGTAGTTGTTAGGGGTAACTATTCTAAATGGAGTGAGGTTTTAAGTGGGGTTCCCCAAGGATCAGTTTTAGGTCCCCTTTTGTTTATTATTTTTATGAATGACATTCATGAAAATGTTTCTGGAAACATGAATTGTTTTGCCGATGATGTCAAACTTATGGGGGTTGTAGAAAATGACAAACAAATAAATCAGCTGCAACAGGATTTGGATCTTATTACTAAATGGGCAGAAAAGTGGGGTATGGCAGTTAATGTTGGGAAATGTCAAGTGCTGCATTTCGGTCATGGAAATAAGCATACAAGCTATTATTTACAGGGTTCAGTCATTAGCAGGGCAGATAATGTTTTGGATCTAGGTGTCTTAATAAATCAGGATTTCAAGTCTAGTCAACAGTGCAGCATAGCTAGTAACAAAGCCAATAGGATGCTTGGGTTTATTAATAGATCTATTTCAAACAAATCTAAGAAGGTTCTTCTGCCTCTATATAGAAGTTTGGTAAGACCTCATTTGGAGTATGCTGTTCAGTTTTGGTCTCCTTATCTGAAGAAAGACATTAATTTATTGGAAAGGGTACAAAGAAGGGCTACAAGGTTAGTAAATGGGTTTTCTAATTTAGACTATGATTCCAGACTTAGAATGCTTAATATGTATAGTCTTGAGCGAAGGAGAGCCAGAGGGGACATGATTCAGTTGTTTAAATTTATTAAAATGAATGATGTTACGGGGTTAGATTTTCGCACGGAAAGCAGGACAAGGGGTCATTGTTTTAAGCTGTTTAAATCTCAGGCTAATCTTGAAATTCGGAAAAATTACTATTTTAGCAGGGTAGTGGGAACTTGGAACAGCTTACCGGAAGAGGCGGTAAAGAGCAATGGAGTAGATGGCTTTAAGAGGGCCATTGATCTTCATTGGGGTCTTTAATTTGACTAGGACCAGCCAAGTTGGGCCCAGAGCCTGCTGCTGGTCGCCACATTTGTATTTGTATTTGTATTTGTATTTGTATTCGAAAAATCCACTGTCTATGAAATTTTGAAGTGCGATGCCTTCCTGGCCGATGATACATCATGAAACAAAAAGACAACCAGGGTTGATAAAAATCACGATTTTTTTTTTAAATAAAAAATCGGATGTATTTGATTTAAATCGGATTTTTTGATTTTTTTAAATAGCTGTTTTTATACATTTTTTTTTTCTTTTTTTAAAGTATATTTGATACTTCAAGATTACACTGTTCAAGTTCAATATCTAAGTCCAATTTTTTTAATACATGTAATTAAAAATATAAGAGTATCATAAATAAGTACAAAATAATTACTTACTATGTAAGGATTTTTCCTAGTTTTAATTATCTATATCATATAAAGAACGCTTCATGTTAATTTAGACATTTTACTGCTTCAATTATAGAATTGTTAGAGAGATACCCTAAGAAACCACAATAATTTTTATTTGTAAAGAAAATTTTACAATTATTTTTTTTTTATGCAGGAGGTTAATTCAGTGACTTATAAATGAACACAAGTTTTTCAGCTTTGTCATTGCCAAGCCTGTTACGAAGTTTTGATTGTACCAACCCATAGGTTGAAAAAATCCTCTCAATCGAGGCAGTTAACAGTTGGTTGAAAGCTTGTTTCACGTGATTGATTTCCTCATTTGTAGAGAAGAAGTGACTTCTCCACCAATCGAGTGGAGTAATACTATTTAGTATTGTAACGAGTCCGTAGCACCTTCAACTTTCTTCAAATGAGCATTCCAATCCTGAGGAAGTAACTATAAATTTATTTACAAGTATTTACACTATTTACAATATGAACAGGAAACAATTGCTAAACATCCAGCAATTAGGTAGCAAACAGTACACTGTTCTCTCAACAGTAACTCAGCACCACGTATCTAACGTGAACAGTAATTAAGCAATTACAAAAGCAAAACAACCATCCACCCAAGCGAATGAAAACGAGTCTCCAGAAATCAACATCTGAAAAAAACTGACTGACTAAAAACTGTGTTCAAGGCTATTTATACACGGAAAGAAATATCCACAATATTCTAGCAAAATCCGGAGTGTTCGTTCATTCATAAACTTACATAATCCATTCAAAAATTCCAGCAAATAAAAAGAAAAAAAACCATTCCCAGCGAAAAATGTCTTCATGCTTATCAAAGTTAAGGCAAGTGTAAAAACTACAAAGTGTTACAGGGCCGGTATACTAATGATAAAGGTGATATCTTCAGATACTTTTGCAACATGACGTCAGATAAAACCAAAACTAATGAAAATGATGCAAGGCAGGAAAAACAACAACTATTTACAAGATTTGTAACAGTATTTTATCACTGAAAAGTAATTCATAAAATGGACCTGCTTGCTCAGAAATTTCAGCAAAACAGAAATGACATCTGAGGAGTATTTTTCGTTCTCAAACGTGAACGAATCTTTTTTTTCTTCGTCAGTCAACTTCTCCCCACAATAGCGAGGATCACATTGGTAAGCCAAGAAATGGAAGGGTCCCAGTGCTTGCTGATATTGCTTCTTAAAGGGATGTCAAAATAGATTTGTTGGTGGATCATCATGAACTGCAGCAAATTCATTTATTTAACTCTTTTTTAAAGACCCATAAAATAAAATCCATGATTGAAGAAAGAAACGCCTACATCTTGACTTCCAAATCTTTATTAAAATCCACCAGGGACTGAAAATTATTTTTTTTTTACACATTTAGAGGATAGTATGATAAGTGTATTTGAAATGAATATCTTAATAGCTTAGCTCCTAACAGCTAAATTGCAACTAACTTTTACCCCTACACTGCATAGCGTTGCCAATTGGATACATGGAATATTTTTCTCTTATGACTATGCATAAGGCAACTCAAGCATAAAAAGCAAGTATTAGGTATCTTTAAAGCAAATATAACCATCTATCCTCAAAATTAATTTTTTAAAAATGTGTTCCAATGTTTTCTTATTACACTAAAAAACATATATATGTCTCTCAAAGAACAAAAACTCATACAGTGTAGAGTTAACAGAAGCAGCATGTTTTATCTATCCTTTGCATTTTCTTTTTAAATTTTATTGATATTATAATTTATTTTTTAAATTTTTCTTTTGTTTAAATGGTTCTTTTTCAAAAACAATATGAATCATTCTTTTTTTTTCCATCAAAAAATTGATTATAATCAATAGTTGCTTGTTAATTGGTTTATTCGAATAAAAAAGTACTCTGAACTTTATGCCTATCAAATTCATTCTTTTGAATTAAAAATATGATTTAAATCAATGATTTAAAAAAAAATCAAATGATTTAAATTCAGGGATGAAAACAGCTCAATGTCGAAAAAGAGGAAAAATTGCGAGGCTTAAAACTCAGATAGATTTTTTTCCATATTATGCAAAATTAGTCATGCAAGATTTCCTCTCAATTTGCGCCGGTGAAATCGAAAGTAAATATTTTAAAAACTTTTTAATTGCTCATTCATAATTTATTTTTAAGTCATTCACAACAATGTACAAAAAAAGGAGGGGGTGCAATTTTTGATGAATTAGATACATGTATCTCAAGAAATAAATTTTCTGATTAATATTGCATTGTCTTTAGTTATTTTAATAAATTTTAAATTTATTAAAATATCATTTTTCAAAATAATTTTTCCAATTTTTTGACTAAGATCTCGAACATTTTAGCTGAACTTCCTTAATTTCTACCTCCTACAACGGAAACTTATGTTTTTGGCAGTATGCCCAACTAGAGTACATAGTTCGCCGATACTTGAAAGTCATACTTGAGATTTCAATCCTGCTGCATCCTGAAAACGTTTCCATTATTTTGGAAGTTGGAAATAATTTCAACCTCTACTAGTTAAAATCAACTCATTTTAAGCTTCATTTTAATAATGAGTGTATTTTTATTTTTTTTCTAAACTTAATGCAACATAAATTTTTTGATCGCGGAAACAAAGAAAAATACAAAAAAGCGGAAAATCGCGGGTCCGCGGAAGATTTTCATCCCTGTAAATTGCGATTTAAATCATGATTTAAATTGTGTTGATTTAAATCGCTCAACCCTGAAGACAACTGTCTAAACAATCAAGCAGCTTAAGTTGATATCAAATTTAGGGCTTCCTGGATTGTCCTTACAAACGATGTTGGCAGCTACGAATCACAATATAAAAATGATATGCCAAAGCAATACAGCAAACAGTTAAAAAAGAAACAGAATTAATTTGCATAGACAAAAGTCCAGAGTGTCCTCTTACGTTCAGATAAATTATAAAGGCTGAAAATTTTCTACAATATTTCTTGCTCTTGTGTGGAGTGTAGAAAAAAATAGACAGCAGAGCCTACTCAAAAGAATGATAAATTTGGCATAAAAATTGTCCAAATAAGCAGGATTTCCAATTATCTTGGATTAAAATCACTGATTACAATGGGTTAGTATGTTGAAACATTATACCTTTTACGAATTTTTTTTGAACAAATATTCCAAAAAGTGGGCTTGATTGGAAACCCTACAACCAGCTGTGCTTTTTCATCAGTCATTAATGATACACTTTGAAAATAGTCCTTTTAGCCTGATTATCTTACAATTTTTTAACATTCCCGGAAAGATCAGTACATTATTCAAATCACAGGAAAAAATCTGGATATATACTCATTTGGAGAAACCTTCTAAAGACCAGGACATCTGGGAATCCTATCCATTGGTTATGAATATTTCAAAATATTTTTTTCTCTTTAATCAAATTTTTACATAAATCATTATTTATGTTTTCCCCAGGTATTCGTTTGCTTTAGCTGGAAATATGGGATATCAAGGGCCACAAACCATCTTGTTTAAACAATAAATTATCTCATTAAATAGACATCGATAAGAGCACATATTACGCATTAAAAGAGATAAATAGGACAAAACAATTGCATGGAAAATTAACTCTGTCATTTAAAACAAAATTCATATTGTGAGCACAAAAATCTGACATCTACAAATGTAAAAGAATACAAGCGTGTCGATTTATCACAGGCATGTTTGGTAAACATTGAGTAACTTCGCAAACTTAGATGAACAAGTAACAATCACATACCACTTTACTTACATTTTTGATGATAGAAAGAGAAGCAGAAGATCGCTGACACTTGCAGTCCACAAGCAATTAATCTAAATAATAGTTAAATAAAATAAAAATATCAAGAAAGGTCTCAGAACTGATCAAAAGTTGGTTTTGTATATGGTAACATGCATTGCCAGTTTCAAGAGTCAAGATCGAATTACATGCAAATACGTGCAGTTATTCTAATTTGCTGTGTATTTGCAAAACTAAATGCAATTTGTTCTTAACATAAGATTAGTCCGACCCTACATTGTAGTTTTTGCTAGTTGAAAGCATTTTAGAATATTCGTACTAAACTGTATTTTTTCTCACTAATTTTTGCCTTACAATATGGCATCATCTTTTGTTATTGTCATGTGATTATTCTTCTGCTCAGCTGTGCTGCAAAGTTTTAAGAGAAATTAAATCCTTGATAAGTTGAAAAATATATCCTAGTTTTAGGTGAGGTGATCATGGAGATCTCTCAAACTACTAAGTTATCAAGTCTTTCGGATGATATTGAGAAAGAAGGTATTATTTTATTTCATTCGTTAGAATAATATTGTTTTTCTGTGGGTGCTGTAAAAATTGTAGCAAATGTTTTCTTATTGTAAAACGAATGAGACTTGATAAATAAGAAGTTGGCAAATGTCTAATTTTCGTATTTGTTCAAAGAAAATGTTTAGAATGCAAACACGTGACCCAGTATTATGCATTTTTCAGTGGAGATATTATGAAGTGCCTTCCTTGCGATAGTTATTTTGTAATTGCTCTGAAGAAGAAGGGTTAATGCAGGATACAGATACCCTAGACTGAATCTATTGGATTGAAAATGCCAAAAAAAAAAAAAAAAGAAGGTTACTCGAAAAGAATGCATGAAATTATCCAATGCTGTAAAATATTTTTTTAGAAAGGTCAATTTTGCTGCACTTTACTCTGATCAAAATAAATAATGATCAACTGGAGTTTTTTTAGTGTACGCCGTGATCTGATTTTGGTGGAAAAATTAAATTGCAATTATGAAATAGAAAAATGCAGTTGGCTGAAGGTCAATTTTTTTAGTCCTTATTTTTAAGAAAAATTAGGGGTTTTTTTCTGGTCATCAGTGGTGTGTAAAAACAAATTTATTAGTCACTAGTGTTTCTGCAAAAAAAAAGTAATTTGACAACAAATATAGTTTCTAAATTGCTACTAACTATAAAATTATCATTTGAAATGAAGGTTAATAGATCTAATTAGTGGCATTAATGATAATCAAGGGCACAAGTAAGGTTGGGGAAAGTGGTAACCAGGTGGCAAAAAGTTCTAAAATTTTCCATTCTCTACTTTTTGTAATTTTTCGCTTCATGGCGAGTTGTGATCGATTATAGTCAGTTTTAAAGACTCATAAGAAAGGTGAAAAAAATCTACTTCTCTCTGATGAAAGATTAGGTAAAAGCCTACTTTTCAAGTAAAAGTTATTATTATTTATTTCTTAACGTATCATTATAGTAGTTAATGAAAAAGCAGGGGCAATGAGTTGAAGCTATCGTGCAGAGCCAAAGTGCTCTAGAGCTATGTTTCACTAAAGCTGGAGCTAAAAAATTTTCTCTGCTCCATTGCTGCTTCAGTTTTCAATATTTTTTTCTTATTTCCTCTCTTTTAAATCTTAACTTTTTCAGCAGGTTCCTTTTTATAGAAATGAAAATTGCTCAGATATTATTTATCATAGATAATTCATATGTTTCTATTTTTTCTGAACTGACTAAAGCTGGTGCATGTTCTGAGTCAGAGCTGCAACTTATTATCTGGAAGAGGAGCCGAGTGCTCCTAAAGATTTAATACTTTGAATCCCTGATGATCAATCTGCCAAACATGCACTAAGGCCATTAACGTATTAGGGTGGGGGGCAGTTAAAGCAAAATCTCTAGTTCCTATCAAAAGGTTGCATGTGTGCATATATTCTCAGTTCAGCTGTCTGCAGTTGTGCTTGTACTGTATCTATAGTTTGCTATAATTGGCAAGATGTTGTTTAATTGTTTCTTCCTTCCAAACTAGTTCTGATAGCCTTAAAAACTAAATGTTGTATTTTCTGTTGATAATCTAAAATGGCATTCTTGTATGCCATAGCATTGTTCTTTTATCTTTGTTCAAATTTAAATATTTAACTCTCAAGATAGTTATGCATATTTTCTTTTGTTCAAATGTTTTAATTTTATAGGCATTCTAGATGCCACTGGTACGCTACAGCAGCGAGCTAATGAAATCAGATCTCATATGGTCAACTGGATGTCATACCGTCAGTAAGTGTATCATTTTCATCACTTAATTTTAAAATGTTAATTATTGTTTACCTTAAAAAAATAATAGAGTAAAATTTTTAAAAAAATATTTTGTCATTCTGGATTAGGCTTTTAACATGAAGGATTCCAAATGTCGAAAGCCTCATTAATTTTTTTTTTTAAACTTGTGACATTTTATTTTAAATCAAAAAACAGAATTGACTTTAAACTAATTATTATGGGCCATTCCACGAAAAATCTGCCATCTTGTCCTGCAGCATGTGACCCTCGCACATTTCATTGAAAACTAGTCATTTTAAAAAGTAATAAACAAAGTTTTTTCCTAAGAAATCCCATGTCTGTTTGTTATTTCTTAACCATCAAAATTTCCCTTATTACCTTTTAACGTCATTGCTTTTTAATGAAATACACGAGCATCACATGCAGGGCAAGATAGCAGATTTTTTTGTTGGATGGCCCTTATGCTGGTATTTTTTAAATAAACAATTCGTATCAATTTACTGTACTCTGAAATCCCATAAAAATGAACACTAATACAATGAAATAAATTTTTAGCCCTTGTTTATATTATTGCTAAAATATTGCTTGAATTCTCTTACTATTAATTCTTGTTATAATGGATAAAATTTATGATCTCTTGAAGTTTGCTATAATGTAATGCCACCATCTGTTAATTTGTTTTCTAACCAAAAATCTCTTTGCACTGACTCAATATCATTCTACGACAAGCTCACTGTGTCACTGCATTTCTACCATGAAAAGCAAGGTTCTTCCCAGCATCTGTCATAAGACTTATTTTGATGTATATTTTAGGAGCAACATGATTACTCAAGATGACTACAACTTTATAATTGCCTTTGACAAAGCAAGGGACAAGAAATCCCGCGACGCCATTCTCGAAACCCAGGGGCACCAGTGCTCGAAAACCTTTCTCAGCCTTCTTGGTCACATTTCTAAAGATCAGACACTGCAGTATATTCTCATAATGATTGATGATATGTTACAAGTAAGTGCTTCTTCAACATTTATCTTGTAATACTGTAGGACAGTAATGCCCCATCTTTCTATAAGATGGAAGAGATAATTTTTGCATGTCTGTGCCCCTGACTTCAGTAGTCAGAAATTTTGTTACATTAAATGTGCTTCAAATAGTAAAATTTGACAAATTTTAGAAAAGTACAAATGAACACATTTAAAAAGAGTTTAAAACTTAGCAAACAGCTTTTCTAGGCTGTAAAATGCAAGCTCCATCATTAGTGCATAAAAACAGAAGACAGGTTCACATGTCCAAAACTGTCAAGTAAACAGGGAAATGAGAGACGAACAAAAATCTAAATCGTACATGGAAGGTATTCCATTTTTGTGAATCTTTTTACATCTGGAAGAACTCTAATTTAGTTGTTAATGATTTGGCAAGCCCCCCCCCCCCCCCTGCTTCCCTAGTGTTTGGAAATCTTTCCTTTAAATTCCACATGTGAACCTGTCTTCTGTTTTTCTGTACTGATAAGGCTTACATTTTACAGTCTCGAAACAGCTGTGTACTCGGTTTCTAATTCTTTTCTAATGTATGCATTTGTGCTTTTTAAACATTGTCGAATTTTACTCATTTCACAGCACAATGTTTTCGACTGCTTTTTTACAATGCTTTTAATGCTTTTTTACAGCAAAACTTGTTTAGTGCTTTGTCATCTTGAAAAAATCATCCATTTGTTCATTCTTTCACTGCCTGTATTTCAGGAGGACAAATCTCGTGTTGAATTGTTTAAGCCCACCAAACATACCAAAAAGAAAAGTGATTCGATCTGGAGTCCATTCTTGACTTTGCTCACGAGACCTGATGGTTTCATTATGAACATGGTGAGTGTATGTTTTATAAATTTGAAATAAGCTCAATTATTACTTTATTGTTGTAATTTACGGAATTTTGCTTTTGATCGTGACCCTGTAGTTATGTTGGGAATAATTTACGTAAATTTTTAAGAGTTATGCAACAGTGGTTGTTATTGTTACTGATACCACTTGGGTATCTGAGTCTTAGTAGATGTATCTACTTGGATTTAAGGCAGAATTAGTATATCTTCCATTTTTACAAGCACCATTGAGGTGAAAGTCCAATTTAGTTCAACACACATTCCATAATACCCGTTTATACAGCAGGTAGATATTCACAACTTACATTTTCCCAGAAAAAGGACGAGACAGAAGAGGGAAAGCACAGTCACGCCCGAGCTAAAATTCGAACCCGGGACCGAGTCAGACAGTGGCGTAACTATGGGGGGCGTTTTGGGGACAAAACCCCTCCCCGAAACGTTGGTCCAAAAATGCAAAAATGAGATGAAAAAATATAAAAAATCCTAGAATGAAAAGTACGATTCTCCTGTGAATATCATAGTGTTACAGACTTCATTGCCACCCCCTCCCCTTCCCAGAACCATTAAGGATTGTCTTTTTTAGGAAATAAATGTCAAAAAATTCCGGGGGTAGGCCTCCAAAAACCTCATTATCATCGAAATTCGTCTGAAATTGCGTTTTTGGATCTTAAATTTCGTAAAAGTCCCTTGGAAGAATTTCTGTATCCTATCATTTTCTTTTACATTATTAAAAATGGCCGACAATCGCGTTTTACTGGATGAGTAAGAGATCGAACATCCTCTCCTGTGGAACATCACCAAGATAGTCTAAAATGGAGTTTTTAGAGGCACAATTTATGAAAATTTCTGGGGGCGAAGCCCCGGACCCCCCTTCCATTTTTCTGCAGTCTTAAGACTACAGCACAATTCTAGTGTCAGAGGTTGTTACTCTTTGAAAGGCTGTCCGGTAAGTACGCATTTTCAAGTGCGTAACATACAAAGTGTGGAAAAAAGGGGTTGCCCCCCCCCCCCCCGCCGCAGCGGGTTTTTTTTAAACCTCGTGACAACTTTGAATATAACCCCCCTGAAACCAACGAGTAGTTACGCCACTGGAGTCAGACTTCTCTGACCGCTAGAGAAGGTGGCTGGCGTTATACAACATTTATCAAGGGCAGTTAGTTATTACACATAGTGACAAGAGAAGCTTCAATGGAAGGTCATGGGAGTTCACTAGGATCTCCAAAAAAATTTCTTCATTAATTTTGTCTGATGATTCAAAGTATTGGACATAACTTAAATGTTGCAATTTTACAATGCCTAAATGCTTCTTTTCGTTGGATGTCTTTATGTGTGCACTATGCATACTAGAGGTGAGTTCGGGCTCATTTTTGAGAGCCTGGGTCCATCCGAGTCCGAAAACTTGTTACCAAGCACGCCCGATTGCAAGTAAAACTTTCTTGTATCAACTTTTGAAGCTTTCTTGAACAATTTTATGTCGATAGAAAGGCACAATTGCAGCCTAAAGATAGTTATTTACTGGAATCTTGAAAATGTATGCTTTACCTGTGTTTGTTATTCGCAATTCAAATAAATTAGTGAAATGCTGCAGTCTTTGGCTAATGGCTGCTACAAGAGGTAAAACAAAGACCAATATGCTTACTTTTGACAGGACCTATCCAGTGAATCATCTGCCTTGTCGTTACAAGATTGAAATGCTTCAATTTCCATTTTCGCTAATTTCTTAAATCATCGCAAGGTGGTGTTTTCACGCTGTAGTTTGGCAAATTCATTTATGGTTTAGCACTAAGTTTTTTTATCATGTTTTTGCACATGTAACCCACAACAACAACACCCATAAATATTTCCAAGAAATAAGTGCTACGCAAGAATGTTTATTAAATTACAACTAAGATTTATTTTTTCCTTCTCTATAAACTTGTCCAGTTACTGTATTGCATGCAATATATTATTTTCATATACCTTGACATTTTACTGTATAGACTAGCAGGATCATTGCCAAGCTTGCCTGTTGGAGCAAGGAGTTAATGGATGGTGCTGATCTCAACTTATATCTCTCTTGGCTCAAGGATCAACTAAGGCAGCCAGTAAGTGCTTTCTTTCTGGGCCATTCCATGAAAATGTCACCGTTTTATCGCCACATGACTCTCATATTTTTCATAAAAAATTACCAGTTTTAAAAAGTAATAAACAATGCTTTTTGCCAAAAAAGTCCCACATTGGTTTATGATTTCTTAACCAACAAAATTTTATTTATTACCCTTCAAAATCTCTACTTCTTAATAAAATACTTCAGCATCACATGCAGGTTTTCTTTGGCTTTCTTGGTTTTCTTTGAGGTGTTGGGTTAGCGGAAATGGTCTGTTAATGCTATTTGCCTTTTATAAATTTGAAAGTACCAAGGGTAGCACAGTGATTAAACCACTTAAAGCATATGGCTGTTTCTGACGTGGGTGAAAGTTACCTTCAAATTTACACATGCCGAAGTCTTACACAAGCATTTTGTATGATGTGTTATTTTTTTAGTCCCTATTTGAGATGCGTTCTAGTCTAAACAAAGACATTTAAGATTCTGCTCTTGTGGTCTTTTTCATAGCTGTTAAATTTATAGTGACATTTCAAGACAAAGGTTTCTCACCCTCAAATAATAGGGATCTTTTAGCAATCTTTGTAGAATTTGTCTTATCTGGTTATTTTTGAAGCAGGCCTTTATTTCTTTTGCCCAAATGGCAATAATTAATTTATTTTTAAACCAGAGAATAAACCTGCTGTTGGGCAAAACTATTTGAAGTGTTTGCTAATTGCTATTACTTTCAGGTGGATTTTTTTTTCTTTTTAGCAAAAAAAAAAAGCTTTATACTTAGCATTAACATTTTTTTTGAAGTTCACAAAAGAAAGTATTAAGTCAAAAGCCCTTTGAAAAGCCCCAACTTTCATGGACAAAGTAAAATGAATGCTTCATAGTTTTTACCTATTATTAGGAATTTTAGCTACAATCTGCTCATAATGACCTAGCTATTTTCTACATTACGTGCTACAATGCAAACTGTGTGGCAGTCTTACTTTGGCAGTGCTATAACTATCGCCTGCAAAAGCCGCTTGGCTTCTCAATGCTGTTCGCAACTATGGAGTTAATCTGGCAACAGGAATGTGAGCATTATAATTGCAGCCTTAATAGTAAGCAACACCCAGTACAGAGCAGCCTTAATAGCGATCAGAAGTTCTACACAGGTTCAACTAGTATTATAAAATTAGTATTTTTAGAAATACAGTTGTACCTCCATATATCGAATTAGCAATTGCCGGAAAACAATTTGATGAAAAGAAACAAGTTTAATTTTACCTTAATTACTCCCAAACATTTTAAATTTAAATCTCATTTTAATACAAAACTCCATTTCTAATTTATCAGTGAATTAAATTATATGAAACTCCCCTTTTTCAATCCTATGGGAAGCTCTGACGACATCATTTATAGACAACTCCTAATCTTTTTTTCTTCATCTTTTTTGAATTGAAATATTAGTGCTAATGCAAGCAACCTTTTACTATATATAGTTTTCAAAATATACATTTTGTGCAAATGAGCCGATTAATCTGTTGAAAATTCAACTTTGTGGTTATTTCATTTTTCAGAACAATGAATACATTCAGTCAGTTGCCCGCTGCTTGCAGATGATGCTTCGTATCGATGAATATAGGCTGGCTTTTGTAGCTGTAGATGGAATATCTAAGTGAGTGAAATTCGATTTAAAATTTTATGAATTGACATCTATTTGAGTTTTTATTGTTTTATTTGCAAGATTAAAACATATTATTAATGTAAGAAGTGTCTTGTAAAATATTTGCTCGATGTATATATAATTGTAACCACAAGTGTAACTGTAACTTTACCTATGATGCAGAATGTAAATAGAACAAACACTTAGTAAGCTACGCTTAATTTCTCTCAATATTAATCTCATCTGTCATTGTAAATAAAGTCGGTTCTTATTCTACCAGTGTTATTCTAAATAAATAGTAATTAAATAACCTCATATATTTCATGTATAATCACTGGTATGCATGTGTTATATTGAGTTAAAATGTTTGATGTTTTGAATTATTTGTCTGCATATTGATTGTTTGTTGTATTATTTGTCACTTTTCATTTTTGTGAGGAAAAAAAAAGCAAAATTTTTTCTACAGTCATTTTCTTCAAGCATAGGTTCAGCTTCTTTGTTTCTGAACCTCTGCTAATGTAGTAAAATGTAAAATGAAGTGATATCACATACTGCAACACAATTTTAAAACTGTAGTGCATATTTTGGTTGAATGTGGTCGATGTTTTATTGTGAGTCAAAAACATATGATAAATCCTCTGGAGCAAATGATTGTCGAGTATGCAGTCTTATAACATCTAAGCAGCAGACTTTTGATTGGCCAAAAATGCTGTGTGGTGTAATCAAGAAACCTCAAAATGCAGTTATTCTCTGCTGATGGATTGACATAAAGCTACTGGAACAACCTCTAGTATTCCCAGTTAACTATTTGTTCTATTAGCACTCAATGAGCCTCCAGTAAGCAGTCTTCTTGTTCCAATGCCACTTTTGACAGCACATAAAATATATTTTATAAGACAAGATTCTTATTACTGTCTTCTCACCTCTGAGATGGAAAGGTGAACGTCTGGTTTTCAAGCGGAAATGGACACATCTATTAGTTTGCAGGGGTGGCAGGTTAAACTTTTACCCTTTTTAACTCTGAATAAAATGAATTTTTTTTTGTTGTTGTTTGAACAAAAACGTTTAGTTTCCACTCATTTCCAATGCAATCAAAGCAGTAAATAAATAAGGCCCTGGTGATATTATTTATTTGATTATTGGTGAGAAACACATTCATCATAATCTCATTGTTATACTTTTTGTGAGCAGACCGTTAATTGGTCTAATTTACCTTCTGATGATAGCCATATGGGATAGCTATGCTTTTGGTTTCAATTTCCCATTTGATATTTTTGTGTACAAAGATAAGTTCTGCATTATTTAAGACACTGAATAAATTAACTGTATTAATAATGAAAAATTTGTAACAATACCATTTCAGGCTTGTGACGGTTTTAGCTGGAAAAGGCAACTACCAAATCCAATATCAGCTCATATTCTGTATTTGGGTCATGACTTTCAATGAAGCTTTAGCTGAAAGAATGCACAAGTTAGTATTTCTCAAATTTTGTGAAATATTGGCAAAGTTGAAGTAGAAATGATTTCAGAGAGACAGAATCATGAGTCAGTCATGAGAAATCTTATAGTAACTTATGATGTACCCTCATTATTCTGCTTTCTCTGGTGCATCTCTTATTTCTTATGACTCTCACGAAGTTAAATTCAAATAAACCTTTGTTTATAAAAATGAATGTATATACCTGTGTATGTATGTACCTATGTATGTCTTTTATAGACTTAAAAACTGCTCGTCGGATTTCGTTAAAAATTTCAAATTGTTTGTGTCACCACTGGGCATATCAAGAGACCAGTTTGAAAAAAATAATCAGTCAGGTTGTTCTTTTTTTTATTCGCATTTTAGTTGAAATTTCCGCCTAAAGTACCTAATTCTCAAATGCTTTCCCCATTCAAATCATTGTTCAGTGCTTCATCTCAACTTCCCCTCGATAGCTAATTTTGTGTTTGATATATTCTTTGCTTTGAGTGGTTTTCTGAGGCTCTTCTCAATTCAAATAATTAAGAAGTGTTTCTTTGGTGAGAATTCACCCTTGAATGTATAATACTTTTGTTTTTATTTTTTCAAAAGTAGAAACGAAAATTTTTAGAAAATCGTTGTAGACAAAATAAATAATGCATTTGAGTTTGACTTCATGTTGTCCTTCACACCGAGTTAACAGGCCGTGTTGTCACAAAAAATAGATTTGAGAAATGATATATATGGTTCTATTGGTCTTAGTTCAAAGTTATCCGTTTCTCATCTTGAATTGCACATGTCTCATTTTGAACCCGCTTGATGCCAGGTACATCAACTAGTAACTGAATAAATAATTAAATTCACTGAAATTGTAAAAAATAAAGCATTTCATAAGAAAATGCTTCCTTCCTATTTGTCAATGAACAGACTAAAGAGGTGAAGTGAAATGAGTTAAGCTGTTCAAGGCAATCAATATGAGCCCCTCCATCAAAACTCAAAATGTTGGCTTTCAATCACCCAGATTGAAGTAAAATTATAAATGTTGACTTTTGAATGTATTTTATTCCATGATTATTTCCGTTTATGTTTTGCGTGTCCTTTTCTTCCTCTGATTCTCCTTGAATTTTTTTTTTTTTTTGAAATAAATAAGTGAAATTTCAATCAAAGTGAAAAATTTAAAATTTCATTGACTAGAAATTTAAAATTTCATTGCAATTATTAAAATGTAAGTATATTTTTATTTGTGTAGAATCAATTAAACAATAAAACTAACATAATGTGTAGAGTAAAAATGTTCAAACAGTCCACGTACTTGTATTTCATAGTTATAAAGCATCCTGTATAAATGCATGAAAACAAGAGCTTTGATATACCATGCAAAAGCTCACAAAATTTGACGTTGTTATAAAAATAAGTCAATAAAATATAAAATTTCATAGTTTTGTGAAATTGTTTTTTTATTTTTTCTAATTTGAAATTGCAATCAGGAAAGAAACGAGCTCATTGTTAACTTCTTTCTGCAAATGGCCCATTTTTTTCATTTTTTTTTCTTTCTTTTTTTTCTTTAATAACAATTTTTTTTCAATGTGAAAAACAACTGAGAAAACAACACAGAGAGCAAGAGTTTAATTTTCACAAAAAAAAAAAGGCATTTGTTCGTTTGAAGAAAAATCATGAAATAAATGAGTAAGGGCCCTGCTCCACATCAGCAGAAAAAAGCAGAAAACGTAAAATGGATTAAATGGTGTTCCTACGGAAAGTACCCGAACTTTCGGTTTCTGCCTTTGGTTTCGATCGCGTTTTCCGCTGATGTGGAGCAGGGCCCTAACAGATGAATTTAATTGAAGTTAATTCATTATATCAAGTTGTTTCTGTATATCTAAAGTTCTCCATTTTTGTTCTTTACATTCACAACCTTGCTATTATTTTATGTTATTTCAACAGTCCTTTCATTTTTAATCTTTAAATCTGCAATGGATAGAATTATTTTGATATTTAAGCAGAATATTTTTTAATAAAAATGATGTATTAATTTAAAATATTTTTTAAAGATCACTCAAGTATATTTGTGCAATGCTTTAACTTTGTATTTTCATTTATTTGCAGATTTAATGTTATTCCAATTCTCTCAGACATATTAAGTGAATGTCCAAAGGAAAAAGTAACAAGAATAATATTGGCAACATTAAGAGTAAGTAAATAGCACGTTTAATTTTTGTTACAGTGTTGGATTAGATTTAGAGTAAAAATTGCAAAACAAAGCTGAGTCTCAAAGTTGTCTGTATTATTGGGCATATTTGTTTCTGTAAAAGTCCAATATCTGGTAAATGTCACATTCACTAGTGAATGTCAATAAGCAATTAGCCAATGCAGAGGTTCCAAGTCAAGGCCTCCACAGACCCCCTCCGTAAAATTGCCTATTTTGAGGACCCCCACCCCTTCCACGCAAAAAAAAAAAAAAACTTTATTTTGTTCACTTAAATCTTTTTTCTCCTGTACAAATTGTGTTTTTTTTTCTTTGTCTTCCTTTAAATGTATTTATTCATTGTTCAGTATGTTTTTTAGAGCCCTTGTCTAGTTTTCATCACTTAACATTATTATTTGAGCTATGGAAGTAAAAATATATTTGAAACTCAATTAGGTGTCTAATATGTGTTAGAACTGAGGGCCTATGAACCTATAAATGTGCTTTTGTATTGAGCAAAAATATTATTACTCGCACTTCAATTTCAACTCTCTTTCACGTTTTGATAGGCTAGCACCGCGGACCCCCTGGAATAAGCTCGAGGTCTATGAACTGATACATCAGTGAAAGACGAAATATTTAGTCATATTTTTACGCATTAACCTGTAAATTCTGACCATTTCAGTCTTTCGCAGTAATATATATGTGTTTGCGCTGTTATGCAACAAGCAAATGCCATGATATTATAAGTATTCTCAATAATTTAAAGTAATCCATGTCTTTTAAGCCCCCCCCCCCTTTTTTTTGAGTTTCCGTAGAACTGGTTAAGCAAAAATAGTATGTTTTTAATTTGAATCATATACATCAGCATCAAAATTTGTTTCATATAATATTGTGAAAGATTTCTGGTGCAGAATACTGTCCATGTAATGTTTTTCTTTGTTTTGATGAAGTGTAAACTTTAGGTTTGGTTGTATTTTATTAATATAGATCAATTAATAATCAAAGTTTCAAAAATTTCATAAAAATATGAATTTGATCAAAAAAAAAAAAAGAGAGAGAGAGAAAAGTGATTTAAATCTGTAAAAAATAGGATTTTTTAAACCTTCAACAAAATTGTCATTTTCCCACCTTGCATGACTATTCAACCATTCAAGCAAAATACATTGATAAATTTTTTGTTAAGTTTACAATGTAGCAATACCCATCGTCAGAGAACTATCTTCAAAGAAACCAAACTATTAAATTTAATCACTGATTTAGCAGTTTTACTATATTGTCAGTGTGTAGTCATTATTTTCAGTTTGTTTCTGCATTTTATAATCTAATTTCAGCTATTTTGGCTTGAGGTTACAAGCAATAGTGAGAACAAATACTTCATGTGTTTTATTATTCTTTTTTTGTATTTTCAAAATAAAAAGGCTTTAAGAACAGTAATGAGTAAAGGAGACTAGCAGTCGCCACTCGCTAGTGCTGACTAAAAATTTTTTTTGGTCTCCACAAAATGTGCTGTTGGTCTCCCATTTGGCCACCTACTTTTTTCTGATCAAAAATACCAAATGCTGATACATTGCGGCAATTATCAAAAAAAGATAGCCATCAGCATCGTCAGTTGCGGCCAATGTTGCTCTGGAGAAAAATTCAACCCATATGCTTTACAAAACATCTAAATACATAATTTCAATCAGAAAATGCAATATAACTTTGTTGGAAATATAGTCAGATGACCAAATTTATAATTAATCAGCAAGATAAATGAAATGCTTATTAAACTTCAAGTATGCATGTGCGATTAGTTTTTGTTTTATTTGCGTAATATCTTATTGTTAGTATTTTAAAATGAATAATTTAATTTTTCAGAAAGGGTTTGTAATTTTTTTCTGAACCTTTTTCTTTTATGTATAGTAATTTCGTAAAAATATATGCCAGTACATAGTGTAATATTCCTATATGCAGAATGGAGTGTAGAGGGATTAGTTTTGGAACAGGGCTTAAAGTGGCCACCAACAACGCCATAGTGGCCACTAACTTTTTTAGGTTTACTGGCCATTGCCCACTATCAATTTTTTTTTTTATCTCAAGAATTAGTAATGAGCGCATGGGAAGTTTTAGACTGAATCGTTAAAAATTTTGTTGGTGCATTTTAGTTGTACCAGAAAAGGTTTTGAAAATAATTGTCCAATCATACACCTTTGGTGAATAGTTTCCAATCATATTCCAGAACTTGATTGAAAAGCCGGAGGAGTTGAGCATCAGCCGAGATAACGCCATTGCCATGGTGCAGTGCAAAGTGTTGAAGCAGTTGGACATACTTCAGAGTCGCAGGTTCGACGATCCAGACATTGTGGAGGATTTGGAGTTCCTCAATGAAAAGCTTCAGACAAGTGTTCAAGATTTGAGGTTAGAATTGAAAATGTGCACTACAATTCTAGTATATGATGTGCTGATATGTTAAATTAGCATTTTGAGTGAATAAGCACAATAGTGATATTTAATAAAACGTTAACTTAGCACATTATTATATACCTTACGTAAATCAGTTATTAGAGTGGGAAATAAATGTTAGGTTTTATAACAAACTATTTAACCACATCAAATATTTATTCTGATATTAGTCATAGATGAGAAAAGTATAATATTTGAATATGTAAATGTAGGGGAAATGCCCCCCCCCCCAAATGGTAGGGCTGAAAGTTAAATGGAATATTTTTATTGCACCAAAGCCAGTATTTACTTTTTATTTGCAAAACGTATCCTTAGGAAAGCGCAAAATCCCCCATCTGCTATCATCAAAAATAGACTAAAAATGTATTTTTTGAACTTCAATGTTGAAAATTTAACAGTGGGGAAGCTCTCAAGGGAGAAGCGATTGCCCGCATTCCCTCTCCTTTGTATCTATCCTTGCTTTGGGGTGGTAAATTAAGGAGGCCATGAACCTCTACTGGATCAGTTCTTATTTCTGAATCCACAGAGTTTAGAGTCGTATGTAGATTAAACTGTTCCATGGGGACAGTGGGGTCCCCACGGAAATGGGGCGCATCCTGTAGAGAGAGAACTCCCAGTTGCCCAAGTAGGTTTGAAATCAAATGGTGTGCTTGTCCGCCCCAGCGTACCATAAAAAATTGCACATCAAAAAGGACACTAGGGCCTAGCTCCTTGTTTCTTGAAGAATTTTATGTCAGAATTCATTTTACAGCTCATTTATTATGTTATATAAAGTTGCCTTAAGTGGCTTAATACTATTAAAACTGGTTAAAAATTCCTTTAAAATATTTTATATGATTGTTATTTCTTAAATTTGGTTAGGACACTCTATTTTAGGGATTTACTTTTGTGCCAGCAGATGTGAAAACGCAATTAGATTATGAGTGGGCTGTTGAAAATAGATAAGTTGTGGATCAAAGTTGCCCTGAATGCCTAGTGCTGTTATTTTACATAATGAAATGCTACTACACACCTTGTTAATTCAAGCAGTCTTAAAGCAAATTATTGCTAAGATATGCAACATTTCGGATCCCCACCCTGTTGTTTGTAGTGTATTGTTCTTCCAATAAATCAAACAGCAGTTAAGATGAACTGATTATAAAGACCCCTTCGAGTTCATTTTAACAAGGTTCAACTGTATTTTTAAATATAGATAAAGAAAAATATAAGTAAACTGTGTTTTTTATTAATTTTGTGTCTTAGTTATTCTTGAATTGTTATCTGAAAGATAGTATTAAAAATTATTTTCAATACTATCTGTAGTTAATACTTATTACTAATTCCTCTTTATTTATTTTGTTACATAATTATTCAAAGTTCATTTGATCTTTTGTAGCTCATTTGATGAATATTCTACAGAGATTAAATCAGGTAGATTAGAATGGAGTCCTGTACACAACTCTGAGAAGTTTTGGCGAGAAAACACTCATCGCTTGAATGAAAAAAATTATGAATTATTAAAGTATGCTTCTAAAATACATTTTGTAAAAAATAAACATTATTGTTAATTTTTTTTAAATGCTTGACAAAAATATTTGTTAGACCCTTGTTCTCAGTATACATTAAAGATTAAAATATTGTTAGAAGTCCAACATAACTTCGAACTTTCTTTCAATGGTGACATAGCTCTTGGGAAAGCACCGCAAATATGTATAATAAAGTTAACGAGTTCAAAAACATCTATAGCAATTAAGCGAATATCATTAAATAGAGGAAACACAAAACTACTTGCATCAAAACTCACTAAAACACTGAGTCAAAGTCACACCACAAGGCTTTATAACAAGAGTTGAAATAGGCTCTTCAGTGCACAGCTGACTGTTTATCAAACAAGACTATCTAGCTCCAGAGCTTGTTTTAGTTATGTTGTGTGAAGGCCTTGCACTGTAATTTTGACTTACACTTTTGCATGTCTTGATGTAAATACGTGCTCTAGCTCTACCATTGTGTCCACAGTGTTTAATAATATTTTAACGACTTTACTGTGCATATTTGTAAATAACTTTGCTGTTATTTCAAAAAATTACGTTGAAAATTAGAAGAAAGTTAGAAGTTTTAACCTTTTCATAGTAAAACTAATTCCTCTTGCAATTAATTTTACTATGTATAAAGTTATAATTTTAAAACCTTTTCCAATAAATCAACAATGTGTGACTGACCACTTTGATAAATTTCTGTGAATGCTTTATGATATTAAGATAAACATTTAACATTGGCTTAGCCAATGCAGCTTCCATGGATTTGGACCCTCTCCCAAATGTATAAAAAATTCAAAAATGAAAATGTCCTTTTTCTTTGCATAATATTCCTGCCCATCTATTACCAGACAACTCGAGCTTGTGTACATATAATTATATGTATTTTTTAATCTTTGTTTTATATAAGAAGGTCAAATATGAAAAAAAAAAAAACTTTTTTTTTTAACCTTATATCATTAAAAAAATAATAATAATTTTGCCCCAAAAACTTTATGTTAAGATGAAATAATACACTTACAGTGTAGTTCTGCTAAGAAGAAACTTCAAGCCTAAGCATTGTGACAATTTTTTCTTTAAAAGCAAAATCTGATTTGAGGACATCTGTTATCGTGTTGGGTTTCGCTTGTTATAAACAGTCAATTTCATGGTTATGGATGCAACGATCAAACTTTAACAATAATTGTAACCAAGCAACCTGCACAAAAATTTAAAATAATATAAATAGCATAAAATTATATAAAAGAAGAAAAAATCTACATTTTTATCTAACCAAATTGTAATTATACATCTGTAATAGTGGAGTTGCTCAAACTTAATATATAATTGAACCCATCCGACAATAGTCCTGGCTATACTACTGCCATGAAGAATTTTGATTTAATTGGTTAGATTAACACGCCAATACTATGTATTTATTTGAAAAGTTTGGTGTTTTAGTAACTTTTTTTAAAATTACTTTTTAATTATAATTCAGCTGTTGACCACAAGTTAATATTTCATACTAATTTAGGGGACATATTTTTTTATGGAATGCATTGACTATTAAAGTGTAACATTAATTTCTCTTTTCAGAATCTTAATTCATCTTCTTGAAGGTAGTAAAGATCCTCTAGTCTTAAGTGTTGCTGCTCATGATATTGGAGAATATGTTCGCCATTACCCTCGGGGAAAGCAGTGAGTTTTTTTTTTTTTTTTTGCTTTATGTTTATTTGTTGTGTGATTGTTATTTCTTTGGATTTGATTTTGCAAATTGATTTTTACTTTTTTCAGATTAAATTTCATTATGTATTATTCCTCACAATCTCTATGAAAATGCATACTACATATTGTAATGGATTGTGATAAAAGGTTTACTAATAGACATTTCCAAAACATTAAAAGAATTATTTGTATTTTGTGTTGTCTTAGCCTTCCGTGTTAGTTTAGTGGTGTTCACTATAAGTTAATTTCTCAGTTTTTCAATACTTTTATTCTGACCAATTATTAAATGCTGTAATTGCTTAGAAATACCTGGTAGGTAGTTTTTAATATAACTGAATTTTTAACTTCTTAAAACCTTTGACAAATGTGCTTAGCAATGATTTTTTTTTCTGGAAAATGTATGTATCAAGCATGCAATACGCCAAATTAATTTTTGCAATTTTTAAAAAATCTTTATGATAAAATATAATGAATCATATCAAGTATCAATAATAAAAAAGAGAAACATTTATATACTCTTCCTACTTAGCTTTAAATTTTGTAAGGAGCCAAAGTGACCCTTCCCAAATATATTCTGACCACTTTCAAAAGAATTTCATAGTATTGTAAGTAAAAAGAGCTATTTTGCTTTGACTTGTCAAAATAAGAATTACTCATAACTGAATAAGACTTAAAATGAACACTTACACACACACACACACACGTGCACGTTATAACATTTAAAAGAAAATCAATTTCACAGCACAGTCAAAGAAATTTGAAAGCAATCAGCATATCATCAAGGCATCATTCCTTGAAATAAGTAGTGCTGGTGTATTGCATATTAAAAAGTCTTCTAGTTTATCGCCAATGAAAAGAGCTAAGCCTAATGACTACTTTGGACATAAGTCCTTATCTGGAGTTCAAGCCTGGGATCCATTGTGCAGAAATAATGATTCAACTGCTAGATGACTTATAGCTGATATGCTGTTGTTCAATCATCCATTATTACTACGAGCAATATACCAACAACCTGGTCATGACTTCCTGAGACTACAGTTTTGTCCCTTTTTGGATTCATTATTCGGGAATATTCAGTAACCAGGCTGGAGACTGCTGTCCTCTCTTTGAAGCTGAGATTACTTTCAAACTGGTAAATAGGGAGAGTTGTGGTGACCCCATCCTCTAAAAACTATAGGACTACTGGCCTGAAGAAACTTCTGCCATACATCGAATGTATTAGGTAAAAATTTGTAATGAAAATTTCTATAAGAAGAGATCAGCAGTGTCTCATAGATAAAACACAGTAAGTGATAATTTACATGTCTCGTAATAAGCTGTTAATGTGAAGATTGAGATGGTTAAGGTTTCCTTTCTTTTACTGTCATATCAAGCAATTGCAGGCAGCAAATACAAGTTGTTTCTGTTTAGTAATAGTTACTTATATCATACATGGTGTATTTTCATAAAATACTGTAACCAGAATATGTTTATATGCCCGGTCGCACTTTCCCATTCTTAAAAGTAAGTTGGTTAGTGGATTCCATATTGTGGGACAAGTCTGATCGATGTAATTCACCTTTAATTTGGCTTATAATTTGCAGTTTCAATTCAATCGCTTTTTACTTTCCTGGTATACTTCTACTAAACTCCAAGCGTGCATTTACTTTGGAGAATGATAGTAATCTATTTTGAAAAGAACAGACCACGGAAAAGCGTATTTGATAGCTAACTTCCAAACACCATTGTTTTTTTGTTTGTTAAACAAGATTTCAAAGCAGCAGCTTGTTGTTTTGGCATTCTAAATTGAAATGATGCAGGCCCTTTAACGGACAGGCGAGCTTGGAAATCTTCATTTGGGTATAGCTACAGTGATTCCTATTTTTTTTAGAAAGAACACAGGGAGTTGAGAAAAAAGTGACAATGGTGTAACAGAAATGAATTTATTTATCAAATATCAAACTTTGTTATCTGAGCAAATCAGATAAGACAAAGAAATTATTGGTTTGGAAAATCAAGAAAGAAGATGTGGATTTTTGTTTTTGTAAAACATGCAAAACAAAAAGTATAGAAGAAAGATCAAATCAGTGTGTATTGTGTAATAGAGGGCTCAGTGTAAAATATTTAAAAAATAGAAAAACGGGTGCTGCTTTTATATATATATATGTATGTAAAAGTGGAATAAATGAAAAGAAGAATGATTGGTGTAATTAACTTCCAATTCTCCGTTCTCTCACAGCTAATTTGTGAAGTGAAGAAAAAGACACTCTTTTGTTTTCTTTTGCATTCAAAACTTATTATTTTTTTAAAATCTCATAGTTTTTCATTATGTTTTATTTAAGTATTTTTTCATATAATTTCTTTTCATTTTCTTTTTTTATTAATAGAATGTTTGCAGGGAAATGCAACCCTGAGAAGTGCCATAAAACAGATCATAAAACTTCTGCTTGTGCTTTATTTGACATATTGTATACTTCAAAACCTTCATGTAGGACACAAAAATGAAATTTGAAAATCTTGTGAGTTTAAAAGATTTTTCAACAGAGCACCATCCGTAAGAATGTGATCTTCGAAAATTCTTGTATGCAGTTACTCTAACTCACCCAAAAATTAATTTACCAAACCAGTGAGCCTTCACAAACAATGGTAAAATTCAACTAGAAAAAGGAGACAAAAGCATAGGAAATATGGAATAAGCTACCGCTCATAAGTATATTGCTTGTGGTTCTGCCTTTTCCCTGGCTTTTGGGCAGTAATTAACTGCAAATCTATTATTACAGTAATTCAATTTGATTTAAAAAAAAAACTTTTTAGGAAAATAATTAATGTTGTGCTAAAAGTCTTAAGTCCTATACCCGTCTTGCTGTTAGCCTGCAGCTCCACAGATTTTGTTTTTACTATATTTTTACCTATAAATTTCACTTTTCATTGATTCAAGTGATATTTTTCTGGAAAGAGAAATGAAAGTCTAAGGGGGATTTATGTATTAATTTTGTAAAAATCTGATATTTATTGCTGAAATCATTTTAATTTCAGTGTAATAGAAGGTCTAGGAGGTAAACAACAAGTCATGCATCTGTTATCACATGAAGACCCTAATGTTAGATATCAAGCATTATTATGTGTACAGAAACTTATGGTTCATAATTGGTCAGTATATTTTTAACCATTTTATTTTTATAAGGAATTTATTTCGTAAACAACTACAACGTAAAATTTTGGTTTTTATTTCAAAATTTTCTGATAAGATTTGATTAAGTAAAATATTTAATGCAAAGTAACATAACATTAACCGCCCAAATGTTATATCACGTCTTTAAAATATAGTTCTCAGTCTTATTTATTGCAAGTTTTCATAGAAACAAATTTTGAGTTTCTTTTTGACATATTTGCATCTGCATACATGTGCGCATTTTGCCTGGCAACTTTCACTAGAGTGCATATATGTGCTCATTCCACTTTGGCAAAATAAATTTTGGACAAAAAAAGTCAAAAAAAAAAAGAAGAAAGAAATTGGTAACGGGAGCAAATTTTTTATTTCTCTGTGTGATGCAAATGTATTAAAAATGTCTTAGAAATTTCTAGTACATTTTGTTTTTCTTTCTAATAATGTAGTCTGTTTTATATTTCAAATATTTATGTCTTGTATATGTTACTGTAACTGAATGTATGACTTATTTATTTGATGTACTGTAATAAAGCTGTATGTTGAAGTTATAATTTAAAGTTAATGTTTTCAGTAGCATTTCAATTTCTTTGAATTGAGTTTCACTTCAAAAAAGTTAACGGCACAATATTTACAGACATAAAATTCTTAAGTTAGACAAAAGATAAAATTTGTGAGCCACACCTGCCCATAATACTTATTTATATGACTTAGCATTTGTTTTGTAGCTAATGAAATGTGATAAATTTTATGCATTTTATTTAATGAAATTTACTCAAAGGTTTTAATGTATGCATAAATAAATGAATAGAATAAAATAATATACTTTTGCTGGTAATAAATGAAAATATTGCAATATAAATGTATATCATATTTAAGTACTGAAATTTCTGAAAGAGAAAATTGCTTGGTTTATGTCTTTGGTAGCATTTCCATTAAAGGTTTCGGGTTCTTGCTTTTGTTACTCATTCTTATTTATGTAACTTTGCTTTGAATATGTGTTGTGTATCTGTTACCTTTTAATTTCGTGTTTATCAACATCTTCCAACCATATATATTTTTACCTTTCGTGTGCATTTGAAAAAGTTATTGCGGGAAAAGAAGTTTAGTAATCCATTGGGGCCATTCTATCAAGAGCAATGTCATTCCCCCCTCAAATGTTTTTTAAACCCTAAGAAAGGGAGTCGTTTTGGAAATGGGATTGGCCTTTTGAAGCAACCCTCCTAATAATAGCACTGTTTGTGCCATGACCACCTCCTCTCTCATGGATGCTTCTGTAATGTATAAAAGATAATTGGCCTTTTGACGCAACCCTCATAAGAATAGCACTGTTTGTGCCATGACCCCCTCCCCTCTCATGGATGCTTCTGTAATGTATAAAAGATAATTGGCCTTTTGATGCAAGCCTCCTAAGAATAGCACTGTTTGTGCCATGACCCCCTCCCCTCTCATGGATGCTTCTGTAATGTATAAAAGATAATTGGCCTTTTGAAGCAACCCTCATAAGAATAGTTTATGTATTTTAAGCAAATACGAAATGATAGGTATGCAAACAAATATTGTATACCAAAACCAAAATAGTGATTTTTATTCTATTTTATTTTACTTCTTTAATTATTTATTTTTGTGTATGTGTGTTTTTATCATTTTAGGTACATAAAATATAAATGAATGAATGAAAATTTACTGCTTGTTTATGCTTTTCTGTTTCTTTTCACCAACTGCTTTGTAGTGGATGTGCTTAATAACAATGCTTAGTGAAAGTTCATGCTTTTTTGGCTTGCTTAAATGTAGAAAATTAATTAAAGAGTATCGCAATCCTTTTAAAATATTGTAAAATTAAGAAATGATTCCACAGGTACACAACACTGCAGACTCTGTTTGAACAACTGTCTTTGAATTGTCTTTTATAATTTTATAATGTGCTTTAACAAACGTTGATTCTTTTGCTTTTGATGTTAAATTGAATGTTAAAATTTAAACTTATTATTATTAATTTAAAATATGTATTATTTTTTTAATGAATGTCTTTCTAGCTCTTTGATTTTAAGCTTAGTATGTTAATTTAGTTTTCTTGCATAAAATTTGAATCAGTGATCCAATTGTTAATTTATTTTTTAAGTAGTTCACGAAAGTTTTTTATGCATTTGGTACACATTGCCTCAAAGTTCTGTCTAGTCATTTTTCAAGGGTGTTTTACATGGCCTGCTCGTTCCTCAAAATAAGTTTGCTATATTTTTCCTATTCAAAAAAAAAAAAAAAGAGAGAAAAATCTCGCTTGTTATTTTTGAACAAGAAAATCTTCCTCTTTTCTTTCACCTTAAAGAATTACTTACTTTGATCTTCTCAAACTCTCATCAAGACTCACTTTGAAGGTCATAGTTGGACACCTTTCTTGTCAAGATTCAAGAAGAGTGGCAAAATAGTACGCATTGTTTAACAAGAACCTTTTTGTAAAATAATGTACATGAGTTAAGATCATGATCAAATAAATATCTTTCGATTAACTGTGTACAACAATTTAAATTGTGCCTCGGGCATTAAGAGCTGCAAGGAATTGAATGGAACATTAAGGATTGGGGGGGAGGGGGGGGGATGAATGAAAAAAAGTACAGTAGTACCACTCAATAGGGGACACTAATTGGAGTGAACTTTTTGTCCCTTCAATAGAGCTGTCCCTTATTCAGAGTTAAATGATTAATGAACTGATGCATGCTGTATAATTAACTCAGTATAATATCATAACAAATGAAAACTATTAACATTTAAGATTAAATGCTATTTAACTTTTCATATATTCTGCATAAAATTTAGAATTATTCAATGTGAAGAAAATGTTATTTTAAAAATTAAAATTTTCTCAAAAATTTAGTTGAATCAAAGTTTTGTAATTTATAGAAGCTATTTTGAAGTAATTTGTTACTAGGGTTTGTTTAATGTTATGCAATTTATGCTACAATATGGTTTAAATAATAGTGTGATCATATTTCTAGTTTTCTATGAAAAATTTGTCATGGGCGGAGGGCGCACTATCCATCAGAGCTAAACTCATAGGAATAAATTGCTGAAAGGGCATGATTGTAAATCTCAGCAAGAATTTTAAAATACAAGTTGTTTCTTTTCATGTTTATGTCAAGATAAACTGTTACCAGTTAATTTTAAGGCAAGAAAAGAACCTTAATTTCAATAAATTCAATATTTCTTATGCTTTTGTATATAAAAAAGAACTTTTTCGTAAAAATTTGGAAAAAAAATGACCTTGTTTAGTTTGTACTTTTCCATAATTTGCAGTAGTAGTTGAGCAAGTCAAACAAGCAAGGACCACTCTTTGTTATCTGCACTCTGTATTTGTTTTTGCCAACCCCTTTTTGTTGTTTCTTTGTTATCCTGCATGCGTATCCCAGTGTTTGTTATTCTTTGTTTTGCGTTTAACCCTTTCTCTTTCTCTTAGGACTAGCTTATGCTTAAAGTGTAGTGGACTTAGATTAGATGCTCATAAAAAATCTCCCAATTGTAGTAACGGAAATTGTTTCTTTAAAACTGATTTTGCTACTAAGTAGTAGAAGCAATTTATTTGAAAGAGAAATTTGAGCTAACTCATGAGGTAGGTTTTGTGTTCATTTGTTACTTTTTTTTTCTTTTTGTTTTTGAACATGCCTGTTGAAGTTATTTCAGAAGAATACAAAAGTATTTTTGTTTCTGGAGTTCTTCTTGTACATGGCAGGTGCAGGATTTTTTTTTTTTGGTGCAAAATGTTTGTACTTTCATATCAAAAATATATTCCTCGATTTTTGAAAAGTACTGTTGGCCCTGCTTAAATGAGTACTGTTGTTAACAAAAAATATTATTTGATTAAGGGGGGGTATTTGTTTAAATGGGGATCTTTGACGTTAAGTTTGTGGCATGGGAAAATATTCGTTTCTGGGATGTTCTATACGTATAAGCGGGATATTTGTTTATCTGTTACCCGATTAAGCGGGACCGATAGTAGGCCCGTCATTTAAAGTTTTTCCGTATGTGTGGGGGGAGGGGGAGGCAAAGGGTGCAAACACAATGGAATTTCATTATAAAACAAAAACACACCCACTTATAAGCAAATACATTGATTTCTCAAAGCCGGGAGGGGGGCAATTAACCCCCCTGACAACCCTAAATAACGGGCCTGGCTGACAGTACTTTTACAGGTTTTGTTTTTATACTCTATTTACAGTTCACTTTCCTTGCAATTGTTAATTTGGCCCCTTTTAAACATTTTATTTAATGCGTGTAATATCAATTGATATTGAATTAAGATCATATTCACTTGAGAGTATCGTAGTTGACAGATTTTTGTAGCTGTTAAAATAATTAGATAATTCAGCTAATTTAGAAAAGTATGCAACGATAAAGCTGTACACTAAATGTTTCTCAGACAAAAAAAAAAACCTTTTAAAAAATGAAATAATTAGAGTGTTAAATGTGTTTTATCACTCCCATAAAATTTAATAAGAGGAATTGAGCTATCCACTTTTGATGTTAAATGTTTTATGTATCACTAATGAATTATATTAGGTTGTGACCCTGGCTGCAGAATCCTTTTCACTAGCCTGCAACGGTGTACCAGAAAGTAGTCAGCATAGTAGACCAACATCAGATTAGTCGTAATACTTATTATAAATCGGTACAAAAGAATGCTTGAAAATAAAATGCTAAATTAAAAAAATATGACTAAAACAGAAGCTAAAAAGCTTTGAAATAATCAGTAAACTGAGGCACAGAGGAGCAATTGGATTTGATTTCTTAGCCACGGAGGACTGCTGCATAGAGTTAAGCCTCTTTTTTATTCAACTGTATTTCTATTTCACCTTGAACTGCATTTGTCTTCTTTAAATTTTAGAAAATCGTGCAGGAAGCAAAAGAAAAAAAACTTTAAAACTCCGAAATGGTTTGCAGACTTCCCCAAGAATCTCTGACGGACCTTCCGCTGTTTCTGCTACAGTTGTTGTGACTTATAAGATTTCAAAAAATATGATGTAAACTGTTTGCCCTTGACATTAATAAAGTTCAGTTATAGGATATGCCAACCAGTGAATGAACACCTCGTTTTTAAAACATTTTTCTTAGGTAAACAGGCAATAGTATCTTCCTTCTACACATTTCCAAAAAGAAAATTGCTAAAAAACGCTGCATTTCTTTTGTTTTGGGTGTTCATTCACTGGCTCGAGGCACTTTTTCCCCTGTTCCATTCTCCATAAAACCTGATCCAGAAACAAAAAAAAATTGTGCCATATTAAAAAAAATAATTACACATATTGCCTTAAGTGTTTAAACTGTCATGTGGCAAATGCTACAATTTTTAACTATGCTATGAATTTTTTCTATTTCCTAGTAATTTATATTTTTTCATCAAGAGTCATTCTATCTTTTTTTCCAGGGAGTATCTGGGGAAACAGCTGGAGAAGGAGACTAGTCAGGCAGTTTCTGCAAAGGCTTAAAGAACAGCTCCTTTGTAGAAGCGCCATTTCAGTGTTTGGATAGAGAAATAATATATTTATTTATAGCCCAGATCTTGAGGTTTGCTTTTGCTGTGCCCCGAGCCGATATTGGGCTCGAAGCATCCTGATCTATACATTCCAGAAAGCCATGATGATACATCATGAATGATGGTATTGTATAAACTTGGTAGATACTGGTATTCGATTTGCTAATTGATGTAAACTCATGCTGTTGATTATTATTATTTGATTTAGTGGTTGATTTTGTTATTGTTTTTAATTATTTCTCAAGCATCAAATGAACTATCTGACTGATTTTAGACACCATTTTTTAAAGATTTAGTGTTTTTTAATTCATAGAATGTTTTTAATTTTCCTTTTTCTGAGTACATTTTAAGTTTGGTAGTTCGAGGCATTAAAAACTACAAACGGTTTTTCTATATAAATATGTGTTCAAATACTATATAAATATAAGTTCAAAGATGGTTTGAAAAGTTTAAATTTCAGGAAAGATCATCAGAAACCTGTGCAGAACTGTCAAACTAAATTTTAAATTGCATGTTTCAAATTTCTTTAATTCATGTCTGGTGAAATGGATTAAAGTTGTATAGTATCAAATAATAAATTATTGAACAATCTTTACTGTTGAAATCAAGTGCTGTGAAACCGTTTATTTTAATTTATTTATTACACTATTTCGTAGTAAGGGGCTTTTTTCAGGTCCTTCATCTAAAAAACTGGGGTGTGAAAAATGAATATGATATAAATTTTAATAAATGAAAATAGTCAAAATATTTACGCCCACTTATATGTGATTTTCTGTTAACACATATAATTAAACAAATGAATAGCAGTTAACCCCTTCCTGCTCGCCCCCGTCAAAATCGCGGGCTGAGTTTCTGCCCTTTATTTCTCGCACCCTTGCCAGGCTGGAGTAACATAGTAACGAGCCAATAAGAATAAAACTAATTCATTTCTTTTGCCCGAAAAGAGTTCACTTCTCATTTTACACAGAGGATAGCAGCATCAAGATGTTTAATAAAATTCTTTTTTAATGTTTAAAACAATTTTTTTTTTTTTTTCTTGCTTGCTAGAAAACCAACATTGTCATAGTAGCCTTAGATGTCGGCTTTCCCTAAAAAAACATTTTTGTGAAATTTCCAGTAAAACAAATCAAAAATTAAAAATGAATGTATATGTTGTTCACGCATGTATTTTCATATGATTTTCAATTGTAAAAAAATAGGCATTGTTATGACTTTTTTAGGAAATCAACAGATCGTTAAGGGGTTAAGTTGAACAATTTTTAAGCATCATTCATCAGAAAACAAGGTTATATTTTGTATGAATTCTTAGAATGTTGCAAGTTGAAATGATCATTGAAGTTGCCACTGAAGTTGAGAAATAATCTTGATACTGTTATGATCCAGATAATTGTATACATTTAACTGCTTCTTGGAATATTTTTAATTTCACCCATCAACAACATTATATTTCATCTAATCAATGGTTTGTACACAAATTGTAATCTTTTGACATCAATTTCTTGTGCGTACTTTCTTCTATTCAGTGATGTTCATGTTTTTCTTAAAATTGTGATTTCAATCATTATTATTCAATTTTAAATATAGTTAGGAATTCCAAATAGTATGTATAGTTATGTTTTCTGAAGCCCCCTAGTTCAAATAAATGTTTGGATGTATAAAAAGAATTAAAATTATCAATAAAGTTGTTTAAAAAGGATGATTGGGATTAACTTATAAGTTCTAATATAATAAAGAAATATATTATAGATCTCATACAAGCATTTTATTCCAAGTTGTATAAATTTGTTGTTGATGTTTTCTGATAAAATAAATCCTTTTTTCTACAAATTTCTTTCTATTTTTTAGCTCTTGACTTTATAAATGTTTTATACATTTCACTTATTTCATACGAAACTAGTAAATGTAAAATTTTTGTTATGTGGTATTTCAAATTGTGAGCTGTTGAGTTTTCATACTTTGGTCACCTGCTAGTCAGAAATAGTTCAAAATTCTGTGTTATTAAAATAACAACTATTCCTATGTATTCCAGACTGTTGAAATAAAATGGTTTTGAAATGTTATTTGATCTAAAATTTGGCTTTTTTATTAAATTTTGATCTCTTTGTTTGGACTCTTTGTTGGAAGGTTGTAGTGCAAATAAGTATAACCTCTTAATATTGTGGCGAACTTGAAACAAAATTCAAATAGCTATGAGCAATTTTTTAAGTAACATGTTGTGTGGGGGGAGGGGGACAAAAAGTTAGGCAACATCAGCTTTTATAATATTTTTTTCTCCAAATATCATTTTCAGTCCTTTCTGCAGTATATTTTCTCTGTGAAATGTTGAGGAAAATTACTCCTTTGCTTCATATATTAGTAGTACTACATTAAAAAAAGTTCATTGAATATTAAATCGATAGAAATTGCTGAAACAGCTTTTTTTTTTTGGGGAATTTATTAAGTCAATTAATAGAAAGCCTTTATCATTTATTTCCATAAGTTTCACTTTTCCAATAAAATGTAAGCAAGTCAAATAGTATCCTTTTCTACAGTAAAATCCTCATGCAAATCCTCATGATCTTTCTCTGGCTAAGTGAAGTAAAATAATTAATTTTACTTTGTTCTTACATATACATGACTAATGTTTATGTATAGTATTGGAATCAAAAATAGGTCTGGCACTAAATAAGTAAATGGTGCACTGAATATCAGTAATAATTTGTTCAGGTATGCTATGTATACTGAAACCAAGAACTTTTTATTAATGCACTCTGACGAAAACCTATCTGACTTACTACTAAATATTAAATTATGAGACTCAAATTTAAAAAAATTTTTGTATCTTTATTTACATTGATCTTCAACTTCTACTGTTATCTGGAATCTTCTCTGAGTGAATGGTTAAAAATCTATAATAAATATCATGTTTTATCTTTGACTCAAACTCTGTCAAGGAAGATGGTAAACGTGTTCCTCATATTCTTTTTTCGTCCGTGTACAAAATTACTTAGAATTACGAGCATTTACTCTTTCAAAAGAAATCTGTTACATGTACTTTGAGTGTAATGAGACACTTTATGTTTAAATTATATTTATTCAAAGAGAAGAAGCATCTCTTTCAAAATAGTTTATTTTACTTTAGTCTTAAATCAAGGAAATGGAGTTTTTATTTATTTTGTATTTTCTGGTTGAGGTCATAAATTATTACGAGTAAATCAATTGCGACTGACTTACCCTGAGTCTTTCAAAAATCTAATTGCACTGTATAAACAAAGGAAAACAAAACAAAAGACAGTTTACAAAACAAAAGGTACATTTTATTGCAGCACATTATTAGTCACAGCTTACAAAATATTCACTCATTTTAGGAACCTTTATCGTAACATATGTACAGAGGCCATGGATAAAAGTCAGCAAAAACTTAGAATGCACGACGATGTGTTTATCATGTTAACATGCATGAGGTGCTTGCATGTTAACATACTGGTGTTTCGTATCAACAACTACCTAAATTATTATCACTACAATAACATCGATGATTGGATGAAATACGGTCGAGGTTTATATCACGTGAACAATGGATCATCGATTTTTATTGGTATTTAACTCACCATTTCTAAAATTGGAATGTTTTCTGTGGTGTTAATTTTCCTGGACTAAAAAAAGTGCCTGCGACTAAAATTTAACCAACTTGGAATGATCACAGCATCAGCTACAAGTTTGTATGATGATCTTGTTTCAGTTTTTAGGCGATCTGATTTGATACACCCGTTAAATTTTTACTTATACTTGCAAAAATTTGCATGTTTTCAATAAAGAAGGGACAAGATGTAGTGTAAGATGATTTTGGTTAAATATCCTGAATAAATTGTTAAATTGAAAAGTGACTGCTGATAAATAATTCTTTTCAATGCTTTTGTTTTTGTACCTATGTAAAATGAATTTTGTACAAAACGTGTGTTTATAGTTTTTTAATTTATTAAATAAATGAGTTTCAAATTTAAATATTTAAACATAAAAACTACAATAAATTAGTATTCATCAAATAAATGGTTTATGTTTGTATAAAATTTTAATGAAAGGCGTTTTATGGTATAAATAATTTACCAATGAAATAGTTACGCAAAGGGTCTAGCTGTTTACTAACAAAATATTTTTTGGTTATATTTTGATTGAGATCTTTGAGGTAATATATTAAGCAAATATTACCCTCTAATAAATATTCATTTAAAATCGATCCTGGTGCATTTATGTTCGATTTAAAGACCATTTGAATAAGATAAATGAAGAAAAATTAGAATAAAATTTTTGTTGAAATGTACCAGTTTCAGCAGTTATTTCGAATATTCAAGAAAATTTCTTAATTTGTGATTGTTTTTAATTTATCTTTGGAAAAATCATTTTTAGATTTAAGTGATTAAATGATCGAAGAGCCATCGGTTTTGAATCTCAAGAATCACTTGTGTCCATTTTTTGCTGGAGCAGCTATTCTTCAAGTGAACCACGGTTCTTTGCATTGGACTTGCAAAGTTGGAGCGAGCATATAGTCATCCTTAAAAAAAAAAAAAAAAAAAAAAAAAAATCGTGATTTTATTTAGTGATCTCTTTAAAAAATATATTCTGTTGAGTATTTTTTTTAGTTACATTTCAAAGAACAAATAATTTAGGGGTCATTTACGGCCGTATTCACCAGCCGATTCGAGTCTTCGTCATACACTCCCCCAAATTGTGGATCAAAGTCTTCTGCAACCAATAACGAGCATATTCACCAACCGTGTTACGAACCGTCGATCGAAGCCTTTTTCAACCAATCAGAAGACGGTTCGAGTCAGGACTGAGGTTCAAATTGGCCGGTGAATATGAATGCAAGAAGGCTTTTAGTCGACAGTTCAGGTGACTGACGGAGGCTCGATTTGGCTCGTGAATACGGCTGTTTCTCAAACATCTGCTGAATTCATGATTATACTGAAAACTTATTTAAATCGGACCCTATTGAAGGATTATAGTGCTCCTCAGGAAAAGTGACCTCCGACATTGACAGTGTTTCCCTCTTTCTCGTGTAATAGCAAAGGGTATTTGCCAAGGATTTGAGTTGGAACACTTTTGTAAAACGACTACGAAAGTTATCCATCGCAATTCACTGCCAATTACCCTTTCCTATTACCCGGAAAAGAGAAATATTGTCCGTGTCAGATGTCAACGTACCAGAAGAGCACTATCTGTAATGCTTACAGCAAATATTTCGTCCTAAACGATTTGTCCTGTATTTGTTGGTGAATTTTCGTACGTCATATAAATAAGCATGTTACAATGTTTCGTGTGTGTGTGTATGTGTGTTGTTTTTGGTTTGAAGCATTGACTGTTTAGGTGAAAAATATATTGTTTGCATTTTCCTGATATGTGGGGCCAAGTCTACAGGAATGATGACGCCATGCTCGCTCCAGTTTGCTTTTCGAGTTTGGCACCTCACCACCTCACTTCTTCTTGAAAGAGTAGAAATCTCCAGTGGGATCTTCGATCCATGGATAGTTCTGGGGGCATTCTATGCAGGTGTGGAGTCGAATAGTTTCTCCTGGAAGCTCTCTGGTGGTGAGAGGACAGGCGTTTGCATGAGAACAGAAGGCCTGTCCCTTGACGTCACACTTTTCCTTCCAGGGAGCGAAGTCCCGGATGGATGACAGCTCGGTGGGTGACTGCATCCACTGCAGTACTTGCGTCATGGTGACAAAGTACACGTCGTTCTTGCCCAGTACTTCGTCCATCCACTGTATCAGAGCTGCTAAGTAGTCGGGATTGAGTCGCAGCCACCCGGCGTGGAAGTATAGACCTGAAATGAAATTATGTTTTTAACAAGAGTTAATATTGACAGTGGAATTTCAAAGTTAGATGCATGATTCAAAAATGAATTCTTTTATGTGAACATTGCAGAAAGCGTAATTTATTTAGAAGTGTCGTTAGTTTATTTCTAAATGGTAATAAATGTTAATAAGTGTCAGATGACGAAAAATTCTCCAGCTAAAAAATTTTGAAATGCTCCTCAAATGAAAGAGCAATTTGACGCCATCCTTTAAAATTGTTGTGAGATTTAAAAAGAGGAAAATAAAGTTAAATTTATGAGAAGAATATATTGATGTTTGACACAGAGTCAACAACAAAGAATGAACAATCAGCTTCAAGAACGATATCGTATTTAGATGTTCATCGGGGATTTATTTAGAAAAATTGATTAAATGTTTACCAAAGTAAATGGTTCTAAATCAACAGAGTCCTTCAAAACGAAGTCATTTGGAATATGATTTATTTATTCCTGTTAATAAACGAAACTAATTTCTAAAATTAGCAACAGTTTAATTTTGCCCAAGTAGCACACTTCGTTTTTTAAAGGTTGTAAAATGGTTATTAACGTTGTAACAACCGCTTAAAAACGTTTATAAAACGTTTAAAGGTTATTTGTGCTACCTGGGTGTACTTCTTCCGAAAGAATAAAGTCCTATGAATATCAAGTAGTTTTTCTCCAGCGAGAGGTTTTTTTTTTCTTTTATGATCAAACATGATCGAAACGTCGAAGATTTATGTCAAGCGGAAGAGAATTTACACATTTTCGGACATATCCCAATGCAATTTTCGGGGCTTCTTTGTCTAACTTACGCATTTTTCATGAGCAGTTTTGGTCTTCTCAAGGCCCTTACGTCATACGGACCCCCCGCAATTGTGACATGTAAATCCGTCACTAATGTCAACAAACATAAACATTTATTTATTTTTGCGTTTTTGTAGGCGTATAGAAAGACACAACAGAGAATTTTCTATGCCTTACCAAGAGGAGCACGGTTAGTCTTGTAGTGCCTGTCGAAGTTGTGGTTGAGGAAGTTGTAGAATTGCTCTCCGGAGATGATGTTGGAGCAACTGTCCACCATGGCGCATCCGGCAAGTTCCTCGTCGAAGTTGGGGTCGTCTCTCCTGTCCAACTCGTTCATCACCATTTCCCATACAGCGTGTGACCTTCAAGAAATTGAATCCAGAGAGTTAGTTAACCAGGTGTTGCTGGAGCATTGGGCTACATCAATTTTTTAGCTACTAATATATTCAATCGTTGAAACAGTTTCGTTCAAATCAATCGCGGTTTTCTTCCTTTAATTAAAAGAAGATTTCAATTGAAACAAGATTTAAAAAAAAAACTTAATCTGATTAACCAGATACTGCTTTAATGTTAGACTACTTCATTGTTTTAGCTGTTCATTTAATCATTTAAGTAAAAGTTTGGTTCAATCAATCGTGGTTTTCTTAAAATAAAAGAAAATTTCAATTGATATAAAAAACATGATTAACCAGATACTGATGGAATATTTTACTACCTTTTGTAACTACTCATTAAATCATTTGAGTAAAAGTTTCGTTCAAATCAATTGTGGTTTCCCTCATAATAAAAGAAGATTTAAATTGAGAGAATAAAAAAAGTATTTAAGATTTTTATGATTTACTAGATACTGCTGGAGTATTGGGTTATGTCTTTTTTTGAGCAATGACAAATTGCTGTTTGTTTTGTTTTTGGACTTCAGACGTCGTGTAGTCCCTTTTTCAGATTAGACTCGAAGTTTGCGACAAGTATTTAAGATTTTTATGATTTACTAGATACTGCTGGAGTATTGGGTTATGTCTTTTTTTTTTTTTGAGCAATGACAAATTGCTGTTTGTTTTGTTTTTGGACCTCAGACGTCGTGTAGTCACTTTTTCAGATTAGACTCGAAGTTTGCGACAAGGCTCCTCGCTGCACCACCTCCCGGGACATCCACCGCCTCCTGCTCCTTCGGCAGTTCGACATTGCAAAAAACTTAATTTTATATTCTAGATTTTTTTTTCTTTTGTAAGTTGACTCACCTGCTGGTAACTTTTTTGCCGATTCATCCCCCCCTCAAAAAAAAGGGTGGAAAATCCTGACGTAGACGACACAATAAGTTCAGCAAAGGCGTATTGCTTTCCTTGCAGAGAAAGACGTTTTATAGAATTCATTGACTTTTTTTTCTTTTGCTTCTCACGATATCTTTTAATTTTAGGCAAAAGTTTCATTGAAATCATTCATGATTTGCTTCAAAATAAACGACGATTTCAAATAAAAAGATTTTTTGTTTTTTTTGGGAAAAATCCTAACGTAGACAATCCACGAAGTTCAGCAAAGGCGCATTGCTTTCCTTGCAGTGACACTGCGCTTGCAAAGAAAGACGTTTTACAGAATGCTTTGGCCCTTTTTTCATTATATGCTTCTCATGAAATCTTTTAAGCAAAAGTTTCGTTGAAATCAATCATGGTTTGCTTCAAATTAAAAGAAGATTTCAAATGAAAGATTTTTTAAAAAAGTTTATATAGGTTCATATAAGTTAAGGGAAATCACACGGTAACAGACGTATCATTTTTTCACAAAGCAGCTTAAAAAGACTAGAAACAAGGCAAATCCTCGTTTCGTTGCATGAATTTGATAAATAACGTGAACTCTATTTCTATATAACGCAGTTACATTTTGAATATTTTCAGTGAAAAATACGTAAATAATGTTATTTTCTCGGACGGTATCTCGTAAGATACGTCCGTTACGCCCAAAAGCGTCATATTTATGTAATTTCTCGAAATCTTCAAAATTTTTACTGTATTTTATAGAAGTAGAACCTATATCTCTATCTCTATCTCTATCTCTACTAATAATAAAGCTGAAGGTGGTTCTGTCTGTCCTTCTTTCTTTCTTTCTTTCTTTCTGTCTGTCTGTCTGTTACGCGCGTAGCGCCAAAACCGTTCGGTCGATTTTCATGCCACTTGGCACAAAATTAGTTTGTAGCATGTAGTTTTGCACCTCGAAGCGATTTTTCGAACATTCCATTTCGTTCTTTTTCTATTCGAATTCTTAGAGGAAATTCGATAAAATAGGGAAGAAATATTCCATACACATTTTCAAGTCTTATGTCATTCGAAAGCTTGAAATTTTCTGCACAAAATGACGTTTTTTCGAAGTTTCTACGATCATCAGGAGAGCTGTAACAATTGTTTTTAGAATCCCGAAATTCAAGGCTTACCTTCAGTAAAGCAAGCCAAACGATTCTAAAATGGCTTTGCTCGCGAATAAAATTTGTTTGAAAATAGAGATGAAATGAATTATTTTATCAACGGAAATCAACTTTTCATGTTGTTACCATGGTTACGTTTTTATTTCGTTCTTTTTCCCTTAATAATTTTAAAAATGTATTTGTTTTTGTAACAATCCAAACTCCAAGCCTTATTAAAATTAGTCAAATGAAATATTAAAAACCGTGATAAGATGGCACCTGTCAATCAAATGAGAAATCGAGTCCTTTCCTTAAAATACAGGATACCATTCTAAATTTATCGTCTGCAAAACATATTTTACTTCATTATTAATTTATTTCAATATAAATTGCAGCAAATGGCTTGAGTGAACGAATTTAGCTTTTAATTTATCGTTTGCTGGTTGATCTTTGTCGATGTTTATTGTTTTTATTATCATTGTGAAGAATAATGCACGAAATTTCTATGACTAATACTTAAAATTTTTAGGATCAGTTGAGTTTAAAAGAAAAAATTGCTCCAAATATACTTTTGCAATGTGATTATTTATTGTTGGACTGTAATTTGCAGCAATAATTGCATTTAATAAATAATGAAAGACAATATTAAAAATTATTTTTTTGGCGACTTTTTTACAATTTGGCATTCAATTCTATTTCAGTATATTTACTTCTATCTTATTGCGATATTGCAACGTTCTTTCTAAAGTATGTCATTTCGGAAAATGTATTATTTTGTTTTTGAAGTTAGGAAAGAAAACTTTCTTCTTCTTTTAAACTTTGGTAAGATTTCTGTTGGTTTCTGTGAGCAACAAAATTTTTCTCATTTTTTCTTTTGGCTTATTTTTGTGCACCTATCTTTGGGGTAGCATTCGAATGTCCCCAAGGGGGTGATTTACCCCTTTTATGGGGTAATCAGGGCTTTCAATGCAGACCAAAGTGATATGAATTGGCGCGACCACTTGGCGATATCTCGCCAAGCTTTTGGTCACCAAGTGTTTGACGCCAATTTGGCGACATATCGCCAAGTTGGCAATAAATTTAGCGAAAAAAAAATTTTTTGGGGTTCAATTTGGCGCTATTGGCGATATTTTGCGAAAAATCTACTGAATGATGTTAAAATCGGCGATATTTAGGAGATTAATCATTGTAAAACATTTTTTTGCATTGTTTCGTGGCAAACTAGGGATGCAAATGTTTGAATTGTTATCTTACTCACTTCAAGCACTATTTTAGCACTTAAGGCATCTACTAAGAAATTTACACGTAAAAGGAAGTAGTGTAGGGTCCATACCAAATTTTTATATCATACTTTGAAGGAATTATAGTTGAATTATAACTAAAATAGAGTATTTTTTTCTGCTATATCATTTTTTTACAAATGAACTTTTAATTTTATACCACGGGCAAAGCCGTGCTGGTACCGCTAGTTCTTCATAAAACTCATGCAATGAAACAAGGACTATTGCGCCAACTGTTTTATGCATCAATTTATTATGCTTTTTTTTTCAAAATTTAATTGCCTTTAAATAGGTGATTTTTTAAAAAATTTCTCTAAAAGTTGTACATTTCTAGTGATACTTTTTAAAACTTAAGACTTGAGAATTCAGAACAAATGCCACAGGATCTCACCTAGTGGGGCAATTCTGTCCGTTTCCATGGCACTTGTGCGGCATTCTGAAGTAGAGGGTGTACGGCCAGAGCGGGGGGTTGGAGAGGGGTGCAGTGAGGGTGGAATCGTATAGGAAGGCCTGTTCCTCCATCATGGAGAACTGCGCGTTGCCTCCGACCCTCAAGTAGGGTGACCTCACGCCCACGATGGAATTGTCTGTGATGTTGCCGAAGCGCTCCAGGATCAGTCTGACTCCGGCCATCTCTTTGGCCCACGTGTCCAGGCTGGCGTCTGTCCAGTATTTCTCGTTGTTTCGATGTCTGGAAAGAAAAAAGGACAGCCGGTTAGTGAACCCTTGATTATAATCTTTATCGATAGCGGATTTAGGGATGGGAGCTGTGTCCCTCCCAGAAAGGGATAAAATGACCAGCAATCATTAATCGAACTAACTATGCTATTAACTATTTTTTAATTTATTTCTTCATAACTCGGCGAGCAAAAAAATTTAAAACTATTTCTTTAAAAATTAATAGATAATTAAGTAAATAACCCGCCCTATGCATAGTTGAATAAAATCAGTTTGTAGCTGCAAGTTACCGCCTCTAAGTCAGGTCTAAGGCAGAAACACATGCAGTGCATGGCCAACTCGGTTATTCCATCCAAGGACTGCAGTTTCGTACTTGTTAGCACTCATCAGAATGAAATAGAAAATAACGGAGCTGGAGGCAGACATCCTCTTATAGAAGCTAAGAGTGCCAAAAGACTGGTAGCTAAAGAAATATTAGAACACCAGCGAGAGACCGCACAAAGTTTGGTCTGCTATAGAAGTCGCTTTCGGGGGACAGGGGCCGTTTGTAAAAACGCGAAACCCAACGAGACTCATAACTCGTAATTGTAATAGTATACATAATTTGAATTCAAAATATCAAAATTCAAATTACTTTTGATTAAAATTTACAATGTTTGACAGTAAAATCTAGCCAAGTCTGCTTTCACGCTTGTTGGTCCGGTGATGTAGATAATACTTGTAATTCCACTTCAGTCTTAACTCTTCTAGCTTTTTCGTAACATTTTGTAATTTAGTCATTAGCAAAAATGGAGTTCTTTGAAGTGAAAGCGAAGCTCTAAGAATTGCGTGGCCTAAAATGTTTGGGAATCGCTAATTTAGAGGCTAACACAAACCTACAAAAGCTGGCATCCCTGAAAACCAATAGATGCATTCACTTCAATGTATTAACCAGCTGATATTTGCTTTATATCTCTTCCGTGGTCTGATCGTAATTTCTGTATTTAGTGCTGAAGTAAATAAATGTAAAATGAATCAATCTTCGAGCCCCAACAATAAATAATACTGCCGACAAAGTGACGTAGTGGTAAAGACGCTGGCCTCTCATGCCCCAATGCCCCTGGAGATCAAACTCGGTTCCAGTCCGTGGATTTTCAAGATGCAGAAAACCGAAAGCGTCTATGTTGTATGTTCGCATCGAATAGAGCCCAGGTGCCTCCATCTAGCAGGGAAACTGGGTGTCAAAATCCTCGTGGCAAATGGCATTCCGCCGATGGTGGTGCCACATGAAAGAATGGGTGCCGGTTTTGAGGAATGCACTAGGTCTGCAAATGGCACGCAGCCCTGTTTGAAACAAACAATATAAATACTCACGTGATGGAGTGGGCGGCAATTTCGTGTCCCTTCCTGTGCAGCTCCTGCACGGCCGAGTAGTTGGTGTACTTGTGGGATACGAAGAAGGTGCCCTTGGCCGAGCAGCCGTTGGGGTTGTTGCGGCCGTCCCTAAATATGCGCTCGTAGACGATGATGTTGTTGTTGTTGACGGCGTCGTCGAAGGTGATGGTGATCATCTGGGGTACCGTGTTCGGCTCCAGTTTGCCAGGGATCTGTGTGCCGTCGGGCGAGCAGTAGCAGTCGGGCAGCACGCACTGGGTCTGGTCGCAGGGCGGCGCGCGGTTCGGGTCACGGTCCACGGCTGCGAGAGAGACAATGCATCGATCAGTTTTTTCATTAGGGTAGTTTGGGAAGATGTCGTATCATGTATTGCACCCGCTTTCATGATCTCGCTTACCCTACCCATTACAAAATGGTGAAGTTTATTTCTGCTTTCAGTTCACGTAATCTCCGTGGTCAATCAACAGTTTCCTTGTGCAATGTAAACACTGCCGCATATATTGGCTAATTTTAGAACTTTGTGGAATGCGAAATACCATTGTTTTCAAAACTGGAAAACATATACACTGTTAAAAATTCAGGAAGCTTTTATGGTAAATGTTACTGTAAACTGTAGCGTTTACCGCACAGAAACTTTTTACAGTGAATTGTACCGATAAGAAAATTGCGATTGCAGCGCCAATTGATCACCACGTGACTTACTGTGGGATGCAGGTAACACCCTATTTCCGCTTTCTTGATGTGTCTCATCTGGTACCGTATAGTAAAGCAGTGTGAAAAAATTGAGTACCGGGTTCGATCTTTGTCGTTCGTATCTTGCGCTTTTTAATTCTCGTTTGCTCTTCGGTAAAATTTTACAGTAAAAAAATTTTACGGTAAAAGTTACTGGCAACATGGATGCCAGTAACTTTTATCGTTTAGAGAAATGCATGGTTATTGTTAGGGAAAGGAAGCAAGGAGCCAACTTTGTCCAAAGTTGCCCTTGAATTTTAAATATCGGCTTAAGATATTCCTGGAAACCTTTGCGGTGAATACTTTGGTGAGGTTTAATTTTTGATAGCTCTCAGTTTTTACACAAATGATTAATTTAACTACATTCAATATGACAAGTATAAAAAAAAAAAACAGCAATGCTGCAACTTACTGCAAGCGTTTTCATCTGAACCATCACTGCAGTCGGGGAGTCCATTGCAGAACAGTTCTTTCTCAATGCAGTCGCCGTTTCCGCAGGCCAGCTTGCCGGTGTCGCATAGAGGCTCGTCTGTGGCCAACAGTGGTGTAGCAAGGCGAGGCTCTGAAAACAAAATAAAACATTAATATCCTTTTGCATTTGCAATATTTTAAAATTAAACTAAGAGATTCAGTTTCATAAATTAATCATTGTGCTATCATGTTACAAGAAGTTGTAATGTCTAACATGATTGAGTTAATATCTATCAAAAAAGAAAACAATCACCAGACAAGTTGATAGCAATCGACAAACAAATACACCAAAATAAAATAAACATCAATAACCTTTTACAATTACAATATTTTGAAACTAAATTGCGATCAGAACTTACGAACACTCAGTTTTACAAATAAGTAGTTTGAGTTGTTTAAACACTTAGTTTTATAAATTTTGCCTTTTGCAGATCAAGGGCGATCACCGATATGACATCTTTATGTGCCACCATTAAAAGTCGCAGGTGTCAATCGTAAAGATAATTTTGCCATCCAATTTCCACCAGATGGAAGAACCAGAGCTCACTAAGATGCGAAACTTCATGAGAAATTTAATTTTGTCGAGGGCATTCAAAGCCAAACGAATATCCAAGGGATTTTTTCAGTAACGTACATAGACTTGGGTGCCCCCTCTCCTTACAAGAAGCCTATATGAGTGACATTAGCTCAGAAGAAAAAATATATTTAATCGTAAAAAAATATTTTTTCAGTACAACTCATAGTTCTATTTTTTCTGGATCGTGGGCCCTCAAACCTCAGAAATTTTAGGAGGGAGTTGGTCATTTTCCCTCTGAGTATGTTTTCTGCCATGTCTTAACTCGAGCAGTGGAGTCGGATTCACATCAATATTTCACAGAAAAAATAAGAGCGAACAGACAGACATGCATTTTCCCCATCTCAAAACCTCATTTCCCAATTTTTAAGTTTTCGATATTTATTTAATGATTTGATTTGTTTTTGATATTTTTTTGGAATCTGCGATATTTTTACAATGCATCAAGCCACTTTTCATGTGTTTTTCATCTTTCTTTTATTTAAACGGGAAAGTAAGCTAAAAATGTAGTTTTTCAATAAAGTAGGGAATCTACTGCGGCCATTTGTCTCGATTTTTTATTCCGGGTCCAGAATTTATTTA
>JAXGGA010007740.1:0-60836 GCA_038373865.1 Uloborus plumipes | reverse complement strand
TTTTAAAAAATTCCTTGTCTATTTCAAACCTTTTTCTTCCATTTAATAACCACTCGTCACTAGTTTTATCGTTTGCAATATTTTTTAAAAAAATTTGAAAAATCTAAAAAAAATCAAAAATTTTAAAACTTTAGGCCAAATGCGCAGACTAAAGATTACGTCGCAGAAGTGAAATATTTTACAGAATTGTTACTTATCCTCATTCACAGTAAATGAAAGGTACCGGTTTACGAAAATCAAAAATTCATTTTTTTCGCTCCACCCTACAGTCCAGTCACATTAATGTGACCACCACGTACTTTTGACGTCGACACTAAATAACCAGTCACAGAAGGACCTTGTAACACAGTGCAGTTGAGGGTATATAAAGGGTATGTGAGGGCTTTGGAAAACATTTCTACCGTTGGCGTAATGCAAAAACGAAGCGATTTATACGACGTACAAAAGGGCATGATTATTGGCTTTCGGCTCAAAGGCGGAAGCATTTCCAAAATGGCTGAGTGTTTGAACTTGCCGTCGTGTTAAAAGTGTACCGTGCATGGTAAAATGAGACTGTTAAAAATCAGCGACATGGCAACTGTGATGCTCCAGGAGCCATAGATGACACATGCAAATAATGGCTGCGGAGATGCGTTCGGGTTAATAGACGGGCTACCGTTGAGAGCCTGACCCCTTAGATGAACCAAGGAGCTACCAACATCATCTCTCACACTATTGTTAAGCGGACGTTGCTGCGTCTGGGCTCCTGAAGCAGAAACCTGGTTCCTGCACTGTCCATCGACGACGAACCCTGGAATTTGCACGCCAATACCGCAGTTCGACGTCAAATGTGAGGCGACAGGTACCATTTATTGATTAATCACGTTTTATGCTCCATTGGACAGACGGATGTTGGATTAGAAGGCGTGAAACCTCTGAAAGAAAACACCCTGCTACCATTGCTTAAACGGTCCAAGCTGAGCATTATGGTCTGGAGAATGTTTTTTGACGGTTCTATGGGTTCACTCATCGTTGTGGAAGGCACGGTGGATCAATACAAGTACGCATCTGCCCTTGCGGTCTATGCCCACTCCTAAATGAACATTGTTTTTCCTCAGGAAGATGGCATCTACCAGCAGGACAATGCAAAGTGCCATACCGCTGCCAGTGAGCATGCGTGGTTCGAAGGTCGTCAGAATGAGTTTACCGTTCTCCCCTGGTCAGCAAACTCACTTGACTTAAGCCCAAAGGAGAATTTGTGGTACCATCTCGATTGGATGGTTCGCGCCATGAATTCTCAACAACGTAATCTAGCGCAGCTGGCAATGGCATTGGAATTAGTATGGCTCAACATCCCAGTAAACACCTTTAGATACCTAATTGACTTTCTTCCTGCACGTTTCGCAGCAGTCCGTTCAAAGAAAGGTGGTTATTCTGGTTTTTGACAGGTAGTCACATTAATGTGACTGTACTGTGTATATAAAAATGGATGTATGTTTGTTCGTAAGTTTGTTCTTTATACAAATCCATCTTCTTCGTCGGATTTTCAAACTTGGCACAGAGGTTCCTTGATACACTAGAATTACCATAGGTGGCTCAAAATTCAAATGTATCTCAAAATGTCCATTTTTTTCCAATGTTGAATAGATAGAGTAATAGAGATAAGCCTTTAAGCTTACAAATGGATAAAATTTAACACTTTTAAATATGAGTGTTTGCCAACAAAGATTACGATTAACAATGAATTATCAGTTTAAGACTCACCTATTTCATGTTAGCATGAAATAATTTCTTAGAACTATGTTGTATTAATAGGCACCCGGGCAACGCTAGGTAATAAGCTAGTATTTTATATAATTATTTCCAGTTGCCATAAATGAATATATTTTTATGTTGCTCAATCATTTCTAGCAATAATACAATCGTATAGAACGCAAATAACTTAAAATCGCAATTGCAAAAGAGAAAAATCATTCGCGAATAACCAATGAAAATAGTAATTCGGGGAATTATATTTGCTCTTTTTTACTCATAAGTTTATTCGAACAATTATTGAACATACATGAAAGATAAATGTTCGCCAATGGTTAATATATTTATCGCATAACAGATTCGTATCTTTTGCTTTACCTAATAAAGTGCCTCAGGGAATCCACTTGGCGTGGGTGATTTTCGGTAGATAGGAAAAATGTGCATTTCTTAGCTTTTTGAGCATTTGCTGCGTTTTCTGTTTGCGTATGCTTTTCTCTCAAGGATAATATTGGACGCAGTTAAACAAACTGTATTCATTGTATCTTTTTTTTTTCTTTTGATGTATCACGTGGGAACTACGATAAATATAAAATTTATATCGTATAAGTTTGTGTAGGTAGGTGATATTTTTTGTGTAAAACTTACATGGAAACTAGATATCTTTCGCACCAGAAACGAATGAATTGAAATTAATGAAAATGACGTAACACAGAGATCTGTCAGTGACTTTAGTAAAGTGAACCCAACGTTAAGTTTTTACTCCTTCGTGAAATGTATTAAAGTTTACTTCAATTTAGAACTCAAATTTAAATATGCACTTTTCATCTCATTTTGTTTGTCCATTTCACACCTGTCTTTTTCTATATTGATGTAGTAATTTTCTTTTCATCCTTACCGTTTTAGATTAGAAATGGTATCCTTCGCATCTTCTTCCTCAAGAGGAAAGTTTTACTTGTATGTAAAAGTTAATTACTTTAAGGGGTTACAGTACCTCAAAAATGACCAAAAGACCAAAAAAAAAATTTATTGCTTATTTCAAAAGTAAAAGTTATTAAAAACACTCAGAAAATATAGCATTGTTCTAGCTAAATTATTAAAAAAGTTATGAGTGACTTTAGGACATGCATGTTATATGTTTTAATGGAAAAGTCAAATTTTAAAGTGCTTTCTCTCGGTGATCAGTTTTTAGTGTTTCTGTGTTACTGGAAATGCTAAGGAATTATTTCCATTAAAGATATAACTTTAAAGTAATATTTTTTGCACTCAGGATAATATATTTAACAAACCTGTGCATTGAATGAGCGTTTTATAAATTACAAAATTTTTTTGAGTTTGTCAAAGCTCGAAGAACAAAATTTTCTAAGAATTTTTTACACAAAAGGTCACAAAATATTTTCTAATCAAAATATAAGAAAATGAATGCACAGATTTTTTGAGGTAATCCTAGTGATCATTTCGCAAAAAGAAATTTTGAAATCAGTGCAGAAACAAAAACGCCTTAGGGTGTTTAAAAAATTGAAATGTTCTTAATTTTTTTAAATTTTCAAAAAAAGTGTTCAAAATTTTTAGTGTTTGAAAAAAAAATATTGATTGTTAAACAAGTGCAGAAACAAAGATTTCAAAGAATCAACTTTTTCACTTAGATTAAAGAAATTTGTTAGAAAGGTACTGTAACCCCTTAAGAAAATATAAATATGTTACTGTTTAGCACTCAACTGCTTCACCCTACACTGCATAGCGTTGCCAATTGGATACATGGACTATTTTTCTTTATGACCATGCATAGGGCAACTCAAGCATAAAAAGCAAGTATTAGGTATATAGAGCAAAACTAGTCATCTGTTTTCGAAATTAATTTTTTAAAAATGTGTTCCAATGTTTTCTTATTACACTAAAAAACATCATATATATATGTCTTTCAGAAAAAAAAAAAAAAAATCATGCAGTGTAGGGTTAAAAATGCATTCTTAAAAAAGATCTTTTTTATTTTATTTTGCTTGGAACGGTTGATTGTAGTTATTTCAAAGGCAAAGAAAATATTTGCCTTTTTATACGCATTAACTTACGGTTTTACCTGCTTTGATACTCTTTGTTAGCTTAACAATCATTTAAGTACACACGTTCCTTATTTAGGAGCTCTGTTACATTCATCAATAGTATAGAATAATCAAATTAGTTTGATTTTCATAACCACTGAATTTACCAATTAGGAAATGCCCCTGGAGTAATTATCGCCCAATTGTAAAACAATAACTTAGCAAAGCGAAAGGGGCTGATTCTTAATCAAAAAATGTTAACATTCATTATGTGAAAACGTTTGTGTAAGACAATTTTTAACTTTAAGGAATTTAAGTTATTTTACATTTTTATTCATTATTTTTTTATTAAGCTTTACGTAAAGGTGCATTGTTTTTAAGTTGAGAAATATTAAATCCTTATTTTTTCTTACTTTTTCGAACTACAGAAATTTTACCACGTTATCAACAATTCGTAGCTTAATCACACTTTTATCCATTAGCAAATTCCCGAAAAAAAAAAAAAAAACCCTGCATTTTAATGTATAGAAAATCCACATGAAAAAAATCTAAAATATTTAATGAAACAAATGAAAACTGATCATTATTTCAATATAATGACCAGCAAATATATAAAATTAATACAGTGCTAATAATTAAAATAGTGATCACAATGAGCCATGAAAGTTTTTTTTTTAATTTTCATTAAAAAAAATTAGAGAAAATGGATAAATAAAGCCGTCGATATCCTTTTACTCATACTAAGGTATTTTGCTTGATATAGGATAAATTGAGAAGTTACAGTGCCTCTTGTAATTTGTGCATTTTTTCTATTAATTTATTCGCTTTGCATATGCTTACAAAAAATATTTTTTAACAGAAGATATCAAATCAAGCGACATTTTTTCTACTTCTCAGAAATTAGAAAATAAAGTGAATGTACAACAAAACAAAATGAACAACCGTTCTTTTAAATGAATTTAAAATACTGCGGATAAAAATGAAACTACCATGTTATGAATCAAAATATAATTCAAATTTGCAGTTTTTTAAACTACCAAAGGGGCAAAAAAATATTTCAAGCAAGCATTTTGTTATTTTTTCTTAACGATAAAATCTGAAATGCTCAGCTGTCCAGGTGCACTTATCAGTACATTTCCTACTCCTAGCTGAAAACAACAAAGATTTGCTTCAAGAGAGAAATTTATAGAGGGGAGAGAAATTGTTATCGGCTACCAAGGCAATGACTCTTCAATTCACTCGACTTCAAGAAGTAGGTCTCTTGCGTGGAACTAGAACTTCATCTATATCCTGCAGCTTGTTTTATGTTTCTCGGTTGAACATTGGTTCTTTTACCTTATCTCTCCTGTTCCGTTTTATTTTTGTACATTTCCTTTTATTTTGCTTCGATTTTCTTTTGCATGCAAGTTTGTTTATATTGGATGTCTTCCTCTATTCCCAATGGTGTATTGTTTTTAGGTTTGTGAACACGGAAAAGCGTTTCAGTTGGTTGGAAAAAAACAAAACATATTTCTTTAGCTTCGATTAAAATAAACATGATCATGTTAACCCTTGTTTTTTAATTACAGGGTTACACTCGAAAAAATATATATTACAAGACTCGTTACAACTCGTAAAAAATAATTTTAGCAAAGAGATTGATTAAATTTATTTTAATTTAACTCATATTTCATTTTTCACACATATACAACTAAAACAACTCTTGAAAATATTTTTTTTTTCAGTTTAAAATAAAATGCAATGCATATCATCAATCATTAGTTCTGATTGTAAAGAAAGTTTTTGAAAAAAAAAAAAATGATCCAGTAGTTTTTACATAACTAAGCTTTTTATTTTAATGTGTTTTCAGCATAGAAATTGTAACTTTAATACATCTTTATCTCTTTCCCTCTCCTTTACTTCTACAATCTGAATACTTCCTCTCTGAAAGAATAAAACACTTCAAGCCAAATCTAATTTAATAATAAAAAAGTATATTTGTAATTTAACATGTAAATTGAATTTCCTACCGTCAAATTATTTGACGCTGTGTATATGGTTAGCGGCTAACTATAAATGTTTTTAGTGGGAATATTTTACGTTCAAGCACGAAATTTAGATATTAATTTAAAGCCTTTTTCTTTCAGTTATAAATAAATGAAAATAGAACATATATAGCTATAGAACATATATAGAATATCAGCAGTTCTATCATTATTTTCCGAACTAAGAAATAGTTCTCGTACGAGGTTAAAAATATGTAAATGTTTTCAGTGCGCACTGAAGGTAAAACCATATACATTTCTCAAAGACAATCTTTAAATAATTAAAATGAAAAATCAATTTTAAAATAACATTTTTTAGGCAATCCTTTTGTTAGGTGATCAAGGGATTAATCCATTTGTAAAGCTGTGACGATTTTACGTAATTTTTTACAGTTTAAACTTTTGCTTTTAATTGTTATACATTCCAGTATAAGAAGCTATTATGCACATTGTGATGAAACATCAACTTTCGAAAAACATATTGTGTTTTAAATATAAATATTGATTTGGACCTGCTGCAAGAGTGACCGCGCATTTTTTGTATACAAACACAAATCCCTCAGTTGTGCAAAAGGAACTTGAACACAGGACATGGTTTGCGTAGATTTAAAATTTCTCAGTATACGTAAGTTATTTATTCTTTAAACGGTTCGAAAAAAAATCAAAATGAAAAGTAAAATTACGTTCCCTTATTTTTTAATGGATTTTTATAAATCAGCCTATTCTCACAAAAGCTATTAACACGGGAGCAATAAAGAACAAAAATACCGAAAAACACACATTTACTCCAACATTGTGTTCTGTTTATTTTCATGAATTCCTTTTTTTTTTCGATTCCCATTATTTACTTAAAACATAACAATAATTTTGACCCATTTTTCATTATTTTTTTCCCTTTTTTTACAAAAAATTACAAAAAGAACTTAAAATGGATAACCAGTATGGTATCTGTTTAATTTAAAAAATCGATTTATTTCTCAAAAATGGCTCTTGTCTTTAATCATGAATTAATATAACAGTTCTGGAATTTATTTCTAGACCATTTTTAATTTTCTTATCTAATCAATTGTCACATATCAGTACGATAGGTTAAGTATGATTTTCATTTATTTTCTCCTTTTTTTAAAAAAACTTTTTACGACAAAACTATTATGTAATGAATATATATATATATATATATATATATATATATATATATTACGCACTATATTTCACCCAGTATTAGGGACGAGTCAATTAAACTAACTGTTTTCTTTTGCATTGTTATCAAAACAGCAATTCTGCTGCAAACACTTTTTTTTTTAATCAATCTGCTTGGTGATGAGTCATAAGAAGTCTACATGTAGGAGTTAAGTTCAATGAGATAAACCAAATGAGGAGGTTTTTAAATTAATGGTAAGAATAAGGTTTTGCATGGAAGACCAAGTGAAAGAAATTTTAGATCAAGGCAATTTGATATTGTTTTGTTGTATTCAATAAGAGGTCTGATTGTTTCTATTTCCCAATCCACAAGTGTATTCCACTTATTCTATGCCAAAAACGTGCCCTGCAAATGGAATATATTTTCATTGAAAAGGTGGCTGCATAATCCATGAGAAAAAGCTTTTTTCTTTTGAAGTCATCTAACACTTTCAAAAACACTCAGAATTTACATTTTCCAAGAATCGAGAACGGAATATAAAACCCCCACGAGGCCTTCAACTTAATGTTTTATACTCCAAGTGTCAAAAGCAATATTACATGCTATGTACAGTTTCATTGCGATGAAATCATTGAATAAAAAGGCTGAAATTTAAAGTAGCTGTTTTTTTCCTACAAAGTTAGCCGTAATGTTGAAAGATATGCATTACGCGATATGCTTTCATACATCGATTTTATATTCGCTAGATTCGGTCTCAAATCTAGCATTAATTGAAAAGAAAATGTCAGTTAAGGCAACGCCCCCTAAATACTAAATGCCTGTAACTTTCTGGTTTTTAGCACAGAGCAAAATTTCATCCTTGGTTCACGATACACTGTCATCTACGTTCTTTGAGAAACAGAAATTAGTGATTGGTTCATTTCTAAATTTAAATTTAAAAATCAACCAATCAAAAAATTTGTTTCGAATATTGTTTGGATCCATCGCCAATAGCTGCAAAATGCCCTTGGTTCACGTACACTGCCATCTACCAGAGTTCTTCGAGAAAAGAAAATAATGATTGGTTCATTTCCTGTTTTTAAATTTAAAAATTAACCAATCAAAAAATAACAACGACATTATCGGATTGCCGCAAGGTGGCGTTTAAAGTTGAATCCATCTCGAAGGTAGCGAAGCAAATGTTATAGGCATTTAGTATTTAGGAGGCGTTGGTTATGGTTAGTTTATCCCTAGTATTTACTTTAAATACACAACTTATTAAAATACCAGAACTGAGCACATGTCATCATCATCATCAAAAACGCAACAGCTTTTCGGAGTCCCGAGGCCGAATCGCTGGTTTTCTTCCAGTTATTCCTATTAGTCACAACAGCCCTCCATCGGTTGATTCCCATTAGTTTTAGGTATTTCTCGACATTGTCCAACCAACGAGTGGGTGGTCGTTCTCGACGTCTAATCCCTTCAATTTTCGAAAAAGTCACTTTTTTGGTAGGGACAGCACCAATATATCTATAGAGATGTCCTAGCCACCGAAAACGCGACGCTTTTATTATTCTGACAATATCAATTCCGGCTATTTATCATAATTTCTGCAAATTTCCCAGTTATACCGGATTCTCCATCTACTGTCTTTTTGATTCTTTCCAAAAATTTGTCTTGTAATTTTTCTTTCAAAATTAACAGATTTTCTTCTTCTGTTTTATTGAGGCTCCAGCATTCTCTTCCATACAGAATAATAGGCCTGATTTAAGTTTTATAGAGGCTCAGCTTCGTTATTAGGGAAATGAACTTTGAGGTAAATTGGTTTCTGAGGCCGAAGAAACTTCTATTAGTTAAAAAGATTCTATTATTTACTTCCGTTTTCATATCGTTGCTACATGAGATCAGAGTACCCAAGAACGTAAGCGTTTTACGGTATCAAAAGTGTAGTTATCTATCTTGAACGAAGACAAAGCGGGAGGTTTAGTAGTCGAGATCAAAAATTTTGTTTTGTCCACATTGATAGCAAGTCCTATACCCACAATACTGGGGAGAAACGTTGTGTGTTAGAGCAACCGAAATTTCACTAAAATTTCTGCTATTTAGATGTAGCTTCAGTTGAACGTTGTGGAAATTTAGAGCTTATTTTTAGGCGTACTTACACCAAAAATATGCCTCTGGCTACACTGAAAAAAATATATAAACAAATGAAATGACTCCCCCTTACTACAAAATCAAACTCTTCATTTTTTTAACAATAACTTCATGTTTGATGTTAAGTTTTCCTACACATTTAAATTTCACTTGCGCATTCAATAGTTACACAGCCACTTTTAACCTTATACCCGTAACATTGTCTATCTTACACAACACGTTTAAAGTTTAAGTTGAAGAAAAGTTATTCTGTCTGGTCACTTTACTATACACATGCGTTTGTTGAAGATTTACTGAAATTTGAAAACGTTTTGCGTCTTATGTCTTAGTTTAAGATCAAATGCAGGTGCCATTTTTTCGCTTAGCAGGGTAGTATACTAATCGAAAAAAATATAATAATGGATAAACGAATGACGAAACGATGAACTATAATTACTTTAGGCAGAACAAATGATCATAGACGCTGTTATCGAAAGTCATGAATAGTCATTTATTAAGACCTCGTAAAAATGTCTGTGTTCAGAAAAATTATACAGCTACTGGCAACTATTGTGCACTGCAATATTGGCTTCAACTGTTTTTATTTTTACTTTAAGTATTCTCATTACATGTAAGTGTGAGTACAAGCACGTATTTCATCATTCAGTAAATTGAGAATTTTCAACTTCCAAAAGATTAAAGTTCGAACATCCCCTGCTAATGATGTGCAGTACTAAAAGTGTTCAGAAAGAATAATGTCCAGTAGTCACTTGAAACCATGATAACATATAGAATACCGCAATGGTTGAATTTACGAGTATATTTCACACGAAATGCAGTGGGAAAAATATGATTTTTTTGCAATGTGACGTGCTGTAGTTTGCGAAAAAGGGTAGCTAAGGTCAACGTCTGTGAAATCAGCAATAGTGATTGATATCTCATTTCATTTCACACCTCCAGGGCCCCCCGTACCTACCACAGCTTCGTGGTTTAACCGGGATTGGACCCTGAAGAGAGCTCTGTTCTTAATTTTGAACCAGAACCTAGGGTCGAGCAAACCCTAGGCCCAGGCACCCCCAGAGGTTTCGTTTCACTTGGAGGACTTTATGACCACGACATTTTTAACGCCTCCCAGTCACCATTAATCAAGACGGTGGATCTTTGATCGGCTGGGATCGAACCCGGGTCCTTTCGGACACGAGTCCGATGCCTTACCGATCGGGCCACCACGGCCCAGTGATTGATATCACAGACACACGATGCAAGATCGAATCACTAAACCACAGGGACGTCATTTAGAATTTTTCCAGGGGGGATGCAAAGGGTGCATACATAAAGTAAAATTTACCAAACAGTGGCAAAAACCACGCCCACTTATATGCCAATACATTAACATCAAATCATAAAACTAGTGAGTGCTGATTTCTCCAACTTGAGATTACACATCCATCTCCTTTTTCAGCATCAGTAACAGTAATAGCGAGCAGTTTTTAGATTCTTCAGTTTCCAGCATTCATTTTCTTTTTTACAAAAGTAAAAACTGTATAGCAGAAAAAAAAATGTTTCTTGTTAAAAAGCATTACTTAAAAAAAAAAGCAATTCTAAAATCAAGGCACCTAAGTAAAATATTAATGCTTGCTCTAATTGGGATGATTAAAAAAAAAGAGAATTTTAAAAATATACTGATTAATTAGATTAGCTCAGTAAAAACATAAACATTAAAAACCGCGCGATACTTTTTACATAGTCTTATAAGGTGTTATTACTTAGTTTTCATTAATTTCTTTTTATTTAACATCTTCTGATCTTATTCACTAAGAGACAACGAACATATATAAGGAATGATTCTTAGTTGAAAATATTTGATGTTCTTAATTAGTCTAGACAATTAATTACAACGCGCCATGAAGAAAATAAACTTTTAATATCAATAAAGTAAACATAGTGAACCTCATACAAATATTGACGATGTTGAAAAATTTAAGCACAGAATAATGTCCATATTATTAAGATATATTTTTCTTTTGGAAGTTGAAAATTCTCAATTTATTGCATCAAAGACGAAGGTTGAAATAAAAAACTAATATTTTTAACTAAACATCGAATATCGTTGATTGTATTGACTATGGTCGGTTGGCGTAAAAGGAAACAAAATTTAAATATTTCAATTCTTGATTCTACCCCCCCCTTTTATTGTTTTTGATTAATTGAGAAACTTTTTTTTTTTTTTTTTTTTTGCATCGTATTCATGACTACACTCTTTAAGAGTAGCACTGGAAATGAAAAATTTTATTTCATAAGTTCTTGTTAACCAATTCAATCGTGTTTCATTTTACCGCAGTGTATTTCCTTTTACTCTAGAGACTAGGAAGCAAATGGAAACATGCCAGTTATTTCCACATGAGCTTGATGCAGAGAGATAATCGTTCTATACACAATAAACGATATTGTGTAGTATTATATGAACATATATTACGGTCAAAGCCCGAAATCTGGCCACTTCGCGAATTGGCCGGCCATATCGCGCATTGGCCGGGCGTGTGGCCAAAGTCCGATGTACTGGAAATGAATTGCGTATATGCGACTTTGGCCGGCCATTTCGCGAAGTGGCCGGAACTCCCTGGCCAATGTGCGATGTGCTTGCTGTTCGATGCAGTTGCACTACCAAGTGTTAAACAAATCGCTGCAGATGTAAAAATAACTAACTCTTGTGCAATATTCGAAATGCCATAACAGTTCGTCTTGTTGTATCAAATGATGATAGTCATAATTTTCTGTAGTAAATTAATTCAGCAGATGTGATATTTTTGTTTGTTCGTTTGTTTTCTCCAAGGGAGAGGAAATTTTCATAAGAGACCATGAATTTTTTGGTATTGTGAGATCTTCACGCTACTACCCACCTTGGCCTTTTTTCTGATGGACGATCCTAGGTACCTAAGAGTGCGGATTCGTCCCAAAAAACTACTCTGTGGCAGTAGCGGATTTTAGGGGGGGGGGTGCTTTCAAAGGGATAAAAATAATTTTACTATATGTTTAATGTTCAATTGCTCTTTAATGTTTCCATAACATTCGTAAAATTTTTTTGAACTCACCGCCCCCTTCAAGACGCTGACTGACACCTATCGCCCCCCCCCCTTCCTCTAAAAAACAAAAAGTTGACCCAAGTGAACATCGATATTATTAAAAATATAAAAACCTAACTTTAATTTGACGTAAAATGTACGCAATAAAGCAATTATAACCAATCACTTTTAAACTAAAAATATTAATAAAGAAATAAAAATACCTTTATTCTTTTTTCGTTTCACAAAGTGAGCTGATATAGAACTGAAGCATTTGAAGGGAAACATCTAAAATTTTCGACGTACTTTTTAAAAAACAGAAGTACATTTTTCAAAAAAATATTATTTGATTTTCTACCCTAGACTCAGGGGGAACTAAAATCGTTGAAACTAAAAATTTGAATTAAAACAAATTGACAATTTGAAAATTTATAAAATTAGCAATAAATGACAAAATACTTCCTAAGGTTCATCCTAGGTGCACGGAGCAAGCTCTTAAACTTTAATTTTAGGTTCAATTAGTTTTATTCGAATTCAAAAAGCGCAAAAAATGTATTAAAAGTTTTAAATTAATTAATGTCATCAGAAGACGCCACCTAGCTCAAGACACTCCAATCAACTCTGAACAACCGGTTTGGTACATGTTTACAATTTTAAGAATTTTCCGCCCCTTTGAGGAGTCCAATCGCCCATCAGGAGCAATCGCCCCCGCGCTGGAAACCACTGGTTTAATAGTTGATCAGCTTAAAATGTTAAACATTTTTTTTTTTACCCACCCCCCTTTTTTTAATTTAAAGGAACTTTGTGAGATATTTTTTTTTTGTAAAAAATGTAGGGGGGAAGCACTTTCACTTTTCTGGGCCCCCCATAAAAACTATTTCTGTATCTGCCCCTGCTCTGTGGCAGATATAATGGGATTATCATTAGCATTATGGTAAACAAGCACAAATGTGACACGTGAAGAAGGTCATGACACACAAAATGTGTCACTACCCCTTTTCTAACTTTGGCAGATTGCCTCTAGCCACTTCGCGAACTGGCTAGCCAAATCAAGAAAAAATCGGACTTTAGCCGGTCATTTTGAGGCGATATTGGCCATTTCGCGAAGTGGCCGGCCAATTCGCGAACTGGCCGACTTCGGGCTTTGGCCGTAACATATACAATACATGTGTAATATTGTGTATTGTGTGTATAACAAGCTTTTGAATTTTTCACCAGCAGTACCCAATCTGTTGCCCGTAGACTGCGTGCTATTCACACTAAATCCCCCTGACGCAATCCAAAATAATTTTCAAAATTCATACAGGAGTCATTCAAAAAGTTAAAATTTTCTGACTGAATTTATGAAAAGTTGTCACAAAAGTGTAATTTACATCAAAATACCTTTGAAAAGACTACAAAAATGAAAAAGTTGTTTCTTTTCACTCCAGAGTACACTGTTCATGGAGGGACCGGGAGCACTTAAATTGTACATTAAATCTGCTGGAAAAGCTAATTTGCTACAAAATGTTTTTAGTAACCTCTCACAAGGCAAATGAAGCTAGTTAAAATCACTTTTGTCGCTTTTGTAAAGCTGCTGGAGAGGAATATGTAAGATCATCGAACTTTAGAAAAAACTTTTTTCACGGGGTTATCTTCAAACAAGGATGAAGTCTGCTCAATTGTTAGGAAACATGCGGAACTCTCAGAATATATTTATCTAGTCTTTATTCACCTGCAGCATAGTTACAAAATTATTACAAGTATGCTGATAGATATTTATTCCATTTTGCCATTGTTCCTTCTACCTTTAACTGTGCCTAGTATTTGCCTTTTCCTAAATTGTTTTGCATTTGAAGCAGGAATGTTTTTTTTCCCGTTAATGAGCAAATATTTTGATGTTTTGATATTTTGATATTTTACTAGTGTATTTACCAGAAATTAGAAAACACAATAAAACAAGTAACACAATGCGATGCATTCATACTTGGAGAAGAAAAAATGCACAGCTTACACACAAATGGTGACTGAAAATGTATGCAAGTTTTGAGGCATTAAAACGATATTAACAGAAAGATGCTGTTTCTATGCATGACTAAACTTTTTTGGTTTACACTTTTTATTTTAGTTTTGATAAAACTTTAGGTAGTTCCCATGGTTATCAATGCGAAAAATTATCAACTTGAGCACATTCTTAAGTTTAATATTAGTAATAATAATCAAGGGCACATCAAACATTTTACTTGCATATGTTCAACTTTTAAATAAAAACCAAAATACAAACGTAATTTATAAAGTTTTATCAAGGCATATTTTTCTTTTTGGAGCTGAAATATTCTTGAAATTTTTGTTCCTGTGACATAAAAAACAGCAATTTCTACACATTACGCTTCATTGAAAGATAAATTAAAAATGAAAAAAAAAAACATGCAGTAAACATTTTAGCATGAGTTTCATCTGTATTTAAGAAAAAGTAATAATAATGAAGTAAAATAAAAGCGATGCTTGAAAATAAGAAATTACTCATGAATATGCTAATTAATTCTTTGATTGTGAAAAAAAAAACATATATTGGTGCTATCTTGTTCAAACCTTTTTTTTTTTTTAGTTTTATACCAATTCTTAAGAAAATATGCATTTCTTTGTCAAAGCAAATTATTGACATTAACATAAATTGCTTCGTTAACATTTTCTTTTTAAATGCAAATATTTTATGTTCTTTGAATAAACGTTTTTCTTTCTGATATCAAATCCGTTTTTGCTGCTTACTCGTGTTAGAACTGTAATTTGAATACCATCCTTTAAAACTATTTTAAGTTTTTCTGTAATTAAAGCAAGATTTTTAATTTAGAAAAACTGATTCTATTCATTTAACGTTATGTAGCTTAGTTTTAATTGGTAAATGATATTTGTTTGTTTTACAAAAGGATTTGTTTTACAATGTATAAACTCAAATAGCAAATTCGATAGTCACATTCCCTTATCCTTAGCGTTTCTCGCCATGGTTCTACTAGTCGTAGCAATTAATAAGACAGTTCCTAGCGTACCTGAGAAAACGAATATAAGTCAACTAGTTATTAGATTCAATTTTGCTTTCAAGTCATTTGTATGCCGTATTACATAGTTCAAACACAGGGTGTCCAAAAGAGGACTACTGGATTTCAAAATTGAATATCTCGTAAACAAATGACGATTTTTGAATGAAACAAACGGCATGTTTGTTGTGAAAGCCGTTAGTCGCAGAAGTTGAAATCAGGTGGGACTCGGCACTGTAATTACCATACGAGTAGCTATAAAGAACGTTGTGGGGGCTAGAGAGTTGGGTGTCCCGAAAAAATCGAATTTCTACAAAGCACTTAGACTTAGTGCGGAAAATTTGTGACTCCCCAACACTAATTAGTGGGAAAACTTTCTTGACTCTGAGTTAATGCCTTCTGCTCTGACAAGAGGCTTGAAGTTTAGGCAAAAGAGCCCTAAAGATTTTAATAAAAGAGCACAAAAGAGGTCGATTCGAAATTTAAGTATTTATGCAGTTAGAAAATCTCAAGACAAGTATTCAAAAAATTAGAATTGTATTTTTCATAGAGATTTACATGCATTAAAGAAAAAAATATATATAATGGGTTTAAATCTCATCAATTATGCATTTTAAAAACTTCATAATGTACAGTTCACGCTTTAGGATTTACAGTTAGAAAGACACCATGTATAGCTGTAGTTTGTAATTACTTTTATGCTGAAATACAGGCAAGGCATATTGCTGCGTGATTTTAAAACAGCCAAAATAAACTGGTCTCTTTTCTCTTGGCCACATACTTGATTTGATGTCTTCGAAATTAACTTCACGATGCATTCAACGGCATATGTGTGGCAAAGGAATTGTATAAACCTCCATTTTTCTCATGGAACTACAACAACCAACATATTTCGAAGATCGTCTGAAGGAACATTGCGGAGAACTGGTGGAGGCGTTATTTTGCAATCGTTCCAGTCTATCAAACTAACATAATCTGCAGCTTCAAAGTTAAGCTTCGGGATGTGGGATGCACGCACACAGTCTTCATTAACAGATCCACTTTCTCTAACCTTTAAGAATCTATGAATACTGAGCTCTCTGATAGTCACATTTTCATACTTTATCATACTTAACAGAATGTTTTCTGGACAAGCAAAGAATCCCGAACGATGACGGGATCGATTACGTTAATATATATTTTTGAAAAGTAGCTTGATGCCTGACTTTGTTTGATTCTCCGATTGATCTGAAGTTGAAGTAGATGTGCCAAAAGAGTAGATAATAGAGTCCTGCGACTTTTTCTTGGCCCTCTTTGGAAGTTTCTTTCTTTCTCTAATATCCATTGCACCGATGGACATTAACCTAGTAGTCCTGTGATCAGAGAAAAATGGCCTGTCTTTCAACGGAACTCTTTTCTCTTTAGGACATGCGCATGAATACAAATCATGGCACTTACAAGCAGCTATATCAAATAGTTTCACTGCAACTGCAACCACCTTAAATTTCATATGTCGATCTCGTTTTCTCGTTGTGTTTGACCCTTTGAAGAACAGAATTCATGGCCACATATTGTTTGTGATAAGTAAGCATCATTGCAATAGCACGTTGTTCTGAAATTACCGCAAGGCACAAGTCCTTATACAAGTTTACTATCTTTCTTGCTGCACGATCAGCGATAATCGAGAAGATAGGCGCCTTTTTACTAGCCATCTCTAAAGAAAATATTCGTCTCTCGTGCATACAACATTTGATAACATCTCTATAGGTAGGAATCATGTAGTCAAAGTCTTTAGCATACCCAAAAATTGCCCATTTAGAAATACCTCTTGGCAAAAAAATTGAGCGTTTCGATGCAGACATATTGCAATAATACGAAAAACGCGCCATACGACTTCGAACCAATATTTAAAACACTTGATTTCCTTATAGACTTAACCATATAAACAAAGAAGAGCAGCCCATTTCAGTTCAAGAGGTAGTCTGATGTTGTCATTCAAGCGATAAAAATTCGAAATATTGGAGCACATTAGGTATGTAGCAGTTTTATTATGTGTAACTCGAATTTAAGAATTTTTTTATTAAATTCTCTATTTTCAGTCCTCTTTTCAGAGCATAAGTAATTAGCTCACAGACCTCAAATTTTACGTATTAATTTGTGATAGGAAGTCACAAATATTTTTCACCAATTCTTAACATTCGGTGAAGTTTAAAATATTTTGTAAATTTTCTCTTTTTCTGATTTTTTTTCTAAAAATCTCTAAAATCCAAGCTTCTTGCCAGAGCAGAAGGTATTAACTCAGAGTCACGAAAATTTCCTTATAAATTAGTGTTAGGAAGACACAAATTTTCAGCATTAAGGTTTACCATTCTGTGGATTTTAAAATATTTTGTAAATTTTCTCTTTTTTCGATTTTTTTTCCAAAAATCTCTACATTTCAAACTTCTTACCAGAGCACAAGGCATTAACTCAGAGTCAAGAAATTTTACCCAGTAATTAGTGTTGGGGAGTCACAAATTTTCCTCACTAAGGCTAAGTGCTTTGCAGAAATTCGATTTTTTCTTGACACCCTACTAGAGAGGCCATTTTTAGCTTTGGAACATGAAAAGATGTTCAAACAAAATATACTTTTGGACAACAAGGTCCAGTTGTTCATAGAAATTTCACAGGTTAGGCCACAGTCCTACGTATATTGTCTTGACAAGCTTCTCCTTTGACCAACCACCATGCTGACCTACCAGCTAAGAAAAACATCTCGAGGGCACTAATCATTATAAAACAATTGTCATTTAGCATGAGACTGGTCACAGATTAACATCTTCAGTTTGCATTTTATCACATGTAACCACATCGGGCGTGACATTAACTCAACACGTGTAAAACTTTCAACAGCAGTTTTTTGTTTAAAGCATGTAGTATAAATCTCACTTTTCTTCAAGTCTCAAATGAGCAAATTGTGTTTCTTTTTTGTTTCTATACGCTTATTATGCGATGATATTTTTTTTTTCAAAAAAAGTTAGTGTTCCCCACGTTGGACTCATATCCACCAGTGGATATTCGTTTATGCTTGTCTGCACGGGAAGTCGAGTTATCAAAAACTAATTTATTGCTTTGATCATCAAGGAAGTCATTCTATAACACTATATTTTTAACTTCCTTTTTATTCTAACGTGTTGCTTGAAATATTTTTAACCCATTTATGCCCAAGTTTTTTTCAACATTTTTTTTTCTATTTTTATCTGCTTAAAACTCTTACTTAGAATGGTCTACATACATTTTAGGCTTGAAATAGTTCGCCGTTGCCATATTTATTAAGTTATTTAACGTCCTGTTTATGGGATATTTTGCAGATATGTGAGCAAAATACGACCTTACTTGACTTTACTTGTGCAAAGTAACACTACAGAAGGCATATCTGATCAATTTGAAGCAAATCATTTTTAAACAGTTTAGTTTTATCAAAAATAAGTTCGCAAAAAAACTTACTTTCTGTGGCTACCCATGCTGGATCGTTGCTTGATTGATTTGTTAGAAAATAGCTGTCAATAATAAAACTCTGATGCCCAAATAGTTGCTCTAACTGGTTTTCTCAAGAAGGACTATTTAACTTGTTAACCCGGGAGAACGCCCGTCTCCGAGGCAAACGTTGGGACGCGCGGGATCATAAAATGACCCCAAACCTTTGAATGAACCCAGCATCCCTTTTTACGCAGTTGAAAACTTGTATATTTGAATATTTCTTTCTTAAAACCATATTGCAGTACGATTACAGACACTAAAACCTATTAGTGCAGCAGATATATGACAAAAAAAAGGGGGAATTGTGCCTTTAATGATAGAAGCATATAACTTGGTGTGCATATACTACGTATAATTACGAGTCATTTTGGATACGCGGCCATCTGAGATTTCGAATATTTCAGTAATGGCGGACGTTCGAAATAGTGGCCTCTGAATATATTTTATGTGCTTCTTTGTTCCGATATTCACAAGGTTAATAGCGTACGTAACGAAAAAAAAATCATAGAATTTAATATCCTTTTCTAATAAAGTTCTATTGCATTGTGTGTTTTAAGTGGATTTAAACTTTTACCGCTAGGGGGCGCTTTATGGTTTTTTTTAATCGTCCAAAATGCGTAACAGATATGTGACCAAAATTGATGAAATTTTGTCTTCAAAAGAAGACGCTTACAAATTTAGATAAAGATAATAAATATAAACTCATGTTTGTGAAAATTACAACACCATGAAGGAATCGTCATAATTGAATGAAATTTAATACACAGCAGAGTGATAGTGGTACAAAAAAATGATTAAACTTAGAAAGAGCCAACAAATAATTAAAAAATATTGAAATTAGTATTTTGTGTAGCCAGCACGCGCTGCATTAAGTGCTGCTACGCGACGTGGCATGGAGTCAAACAAATTTTTAATGTCTGCCTGATCAATAGCATTCCCTACTGTTTGTATGCGTACCCAAAGTTCGTCTGTAGAAGCAACAGGACGAGGATCACGACTGAACCACCGACCAAAGAAATCCCACACATGTTCAATCGGCGATATATCTGGGGAATACGCTGGGCAGGGAAGAAGTTGTACTTGCTGCGATGCAACCCCAGCAGCACCAGAACGTTCAAATTTGGTGCAAAAATGGTGTTATTGGTCAAATAACGGTGCTAAGTGTCCCTTGAACGTTATATTCGACGTGTAAAAACAGTAATATTATCACGGTGTCATTTCAGTGCTTAAAGAACGTGATATTTGACGTGCAAAAACAGTAATATTTTCACGGTGTCATTTCAGTGCTTAAAGAACGTGATATTTGACGTGCAAAAACAGTAATATTTTCACGGTGTCATTTCGGTGCTTAAGGAACGTGATATTTGACGTGCAAAAACAGTAATATTATCACGGTGTCATTTCAGTGCTTAAGGAACGTGATATTTGACGTGCAAAAACAGTAATATTATCACGGTGTCATTTCAGTGCTTAAGGAACGTGATATTTGACGTGCAAAAACAGTAATATTATCACGGTGTCATTTCAGTGCTTAAGGAACGTGATATTTGACGTGCAAAAACAGTAATATTATCACGGTGTCATTTCAGTGCTTAAGGAACGTGATATTTGACGTGCAAAAACAGTAATATTATCCAGGGCGTCGGAGTCGAAGAGTCGGAGTCGGACTGATTTTGGACTAAAGGAGTCGGAGCCGGAGTCGCTGAAAAACATGTCGACTCCGACTCCGACTCCAACCACTTCCGATTTCGATGAAATTTTATGGTGGTGAAAACATGTCTTTGAAACTAACAGATACAAATTTTCAGCGTCCAATATCCAAATCCTAAGCATCTAGGATCATTAAAAAGGGCTTCAAAATGGCGGGTCTGCTTTGTGAAACGAATTGCTATGTATGGGCTTATGCAAGATAATAAAAAATATTTGCAGCAAAAATGCATTGTGTTAAAATAAAATCTGGCCATTTAACAAGAAAAGGATTAGTTTTGTACGGAGTCAAATGACAAGAGCGGCACTTGTCATTTGCTCTGGAGAAAATGAACATTTTGGGAGGTCACAGTGATCTCCGAGAATTGAGGTAAATGTGGTGAAATTACCTGCGAGAATTCATGACCAAATTGAACTTTTTGAGAGGTCACAATGACCTCCCATGACCTCCAACTGGGATACCCCAGCTTGCTCCCCCCCCCTAAAGTGAGGCCTGGCTACGACCATGAATAAAAACGAAACTTTTAAAAATGGACTTAATATTTCAACCTTTGTTTAGGGTTTTTCCCTCTTCACATTTGGGAAAAAAAATAAATAATTTAAAAAAAAGCAGGAGTCGGGAGTCGGAGTCGGAGTCGACCATTTTTGCTCCGACTCTGCAGCCCTGATATTATCACGGTGTCATTTCAGTGCTTAAGGAGGTGCTTAATTTCTCAGAATTGAGGTCGTGAATTGCTGCTTTTTAGAAAGGGAAGAGGAATCATATCTGCAGAAACTTTAAGTTTTATCCTTAACAACTCTTTCTCCCAAGATCCTAATCAGATTTGCATGCATTTCAGTAAAAAAGCATTACATTCATACTAATAAAATTATATGATTTACGACCTTAGTCTTTCATAGATGGCGCCTCCTGCAAAAAAAAATTCCATTTATAGTATTATTTTTCTCCCTCGTTGAGATCGAGTGGCGTATAGTGGTTAGCGACTCCTGCTGTAGTCGCAAGGGACCCGCGTTCGAATCCCGCGGAGTGAATATATTAAATTCAAAGTAATTAAATAATAAGTAGTTAAATTAAATAAATAAAGTAATTAAATAATTAAAAGCAAGATGGCGACGATCATGGATCAAAAATGGTGGATCAAAAATGACGTCACGGTTAATACACGGCGGCCACCGGATAGTGGGGTATACGCAGTATACTTTTTCAGCTGGGGAGCACTGAAAACAAACGTATTTCCAGAACCTAAATATAACCTATCATTCCACGTTCAAAACTGGGACAAAAAAAGGTGGTCAACACCAGATTTCGACGTGTCATATTACCATCGATCGATGAGACACATAGACGTTGACAACACGTGCTGCGAGAACGTGTTTTGAACGTGCCGGCTGGTGCGCTCTGTACGTGTTGCAGAACGTGTTTTGAACGCCTTTGTGCTGCTTGGGAAGGAAGGATTGAACTGTCCTAGCGACATAAGGGCGGGCATTGTCCTGCTGAAATACAGCGCCAGGCAAGCCTTGAAGGAAGTTTGGGGCTGTAGAACTTCACTGATGTCCCGGTTGCTGTTCAGGCTACCCACAATTTGTAGCAATTGAGATCGTCCGTGATATGATATGGCACCCCATACCATGACTCCAGGTGTTCGTCCACTGTGACGTTCAATAATGCACTCTGGAAGGTGGCGTTCACCGGCATAGCGTCGAACGCGAATGCGGCTATCATGGTGCCACAAATTAAAGCGGGATTCGCCAGAAAACAAAACATACTGCCAATCAGCACGCCAGTCCTTATGCTGATTAGCCCATTGTAGCCACAGGTGGCGATAGTTTAGCGTGAGCGGGATCCTGTATTATAAAGGAGTCCTTGTGCGTAGTCCACGCTGCATCAGACGTCTACGAATTGATGAAGCACACGTTGAAACACTTGTAGCTGTTAACCACTGTGCTGCCAGTTGTCTGGAAGAAGCTGTACGATCCGTCAGTACCATGCGGATCAGGTGTCTATCATCGCGCGCTGACGTCACTTTTCAGGGTTCACTCCCGGATTTCCGAGCTGTCCAACACTCGTCCGTCCACTGCTTCCAAACACGCATCACTATGCTGCTGTTACGCTGCACACGAGCGGCTACTTCAAGATAAGATAATCCAGCTTCACGAAGGCCGATGATCCTCCCCTGTTTAAACTCCGTAAGTTGTTGAAACCTCGCTCTTTTTCGTCGAAGAGGCATAAGCAACGTCTCATCTAACGCTTATCACAAGCAGATAACCACCTATAACCATACACACCTTGCTGCAGCCGTCTATTTATTCGGATAAATCTGGCGTTCAGAGGGAGCTGCTCAGCGTACGCATGCGCTACGTGTCTAAAATTCTAATCATTTGCATATCATACCCTACTTTGAATTGCTGAAAATTTCAGCCCATTCGCATAAGTCCTTCATGGTGTTGCAAATTTCACAAAAATGAGTTTATAATTACGAGGAGCACACTCTTTATGCATGAAACAATAACTCTGTATAGTTTTAACAGTTGTCATTCAAATGATTTAAAAAGGTTTGAAGGAACTCTAAAGGTATTCAGAGAAAGCTTTGGATTTCAATATCCTCTCTCTCTCTCTTTTGGATATCAGTTCTCTGGTTGTGAACCGAAGCCTCCAACCTCACTCAAAACCTTTACCCTTTCTTCCACCCTCTTCAAATATTAAATTCAATAAATGTTTACTTCATTGCTTATACAATGCAGGTTATTGAAATTATAAAGACATTTGCATATATGATAAAACAAGGAAATCAACTAAAAGTGTTCAAATTTGGAGAATTTGTGAAACTTTGAGAAGCTGTATCTCAAAAACTATTACAGCTAACAAGTCCATTTTGGTATCAGCTTGTAGCAAATTTTATGTAGTTTAAATATGTAATGTATGATGTTGGTCAAAAACGTGCTCTTCCATGGTCAAAATGGGGAAATTTCGAAAAAGTACGAAAATTTAGCAGTTTGACGGCTGCCATTACTCCAATAGACGAAATCTCAGATGGCCGCGTATCCAGAATTAAATCATTTGATGTGTAGTATACGTGTGTCAAGTTTCATGTTTCTATCATTAAAGGCACAATTCGGTCACATATCTGCTGTACTATATCATTTAGACAAAAATGTGCTAGGAAACTAACTTTCTTCCGCAATTCAGTTTAAAGGTATGGAACGTATACTTTTTACACAAGGCTCATAAATGTTGCCGGTTATTACATTTTATTTAATTTACAATATTTATAACAACTATCTATCCAGAAATTATGTTTTTAAAGAAAACTGATAAATTTATGTTTAAAATGTTTCAACCTTTAATCGGAAATAATTAATTTACTTGATTTCCTTCTGTCTCTTCCTGTATTTTTATACTGCATGTATGAAGATAAACAAAATATTACTTTGATTGTAGTTATAATTTAAGTACTTTTTGCACTGGTTGAATAAAAGGAAGAGGATAATTTAATTGAATAAGTGTCCCTTTCATTTTATTTGCTCAATTTCTAAATAAGTATTATTTCGGTATCATTTTTCCCTCCAAAAAGGATATAAGAAATGTATTTACTAATCAGCATAAAGAATACTTTTCAAGTGGTTGTTTCAAAGTACAAAATTATTTTAATTGAAAAAAAAAATTGACGAACTGACCGTATCAGGGAGGCGAAACAGTTGATCTGTCAAGCGAACGGAAGGACGCGCGGGGTCATAGAATGACCCCAGTAACTGACCAAACGTGTCTTGGCTGAATGCAAATGCCAGAAATACCTCCGAATTAGTAACAAAAGATGAATGGGGGAGAAACTCAGCTACTGAGAAGAAAGGAATGAACTGGTGCATAGTTTTCTTGGAATTGGAGTTGGAAAATTGCTTTGGGGTCATAAAATGACCCCGCGCGTCCTCCCGAGTTAAAAACAGCTTTTGTAAAATGATATACCCATTACAGGATTTTGTATGCAGTAATTAACAAGCGTCCCGTTTTTAAGCTACTGGGCATAAATGGGTTAAACCAACGCCCCCTGTATCTGAAGGCCAGCTCACCGGCAAGTCACGTGGTCAACTTGAGGCTAGGTTCACTCGCGACGCGACTGTCGGAACTTTGTTCGGAAAGCGCCTTGTTTAGATTGTAACTGCAATTTCCCAAAACTCTTTCTTTTGGTTTGAATCAAATTACGGATGTAATGAAATTTTGACTGCCCATTTCTATTTCACCTCTCAAAATTAATTGTTGAACTAATTTTCTCTGGGAAACTTGTGTCTTTTCCAGGACTGAAAATTAAATCATTTTAAATTACCTAAGCTAAAGGGGAAAAAAAACGAAAAACACTAGTATTCATAATATCAGCAAAACAAACCTATTTGCGCTGTAATATTTTTTATATAGGCAGATAAATAAATAAAAAATATTTGTACAGATTCTTATTTAATTTGAAGTTTCATTTTATTTTTTTGATTGAATAATTACTACTGATTTATCAACTTCATCTTCTTTGGTACATAATTTCTTCGTGGTAAATGTCTTAGATATGTAATTAACTTAAGACATTTTGGTGGAGCTTTGCAAATTGGCAAAATGTCATAACTACTTCAAGAGGAAAATAATTAAGTTGTAACAAGATAAACAATGAAAATTACTAATATATTTTAAGTTAAATGTTTTTACTTTTTAAAGAGATTTTTTTAAAAAGATAATTTAAGGTATTTTTTAAATAAATAATCGTTCCTGGTAAAAAAAGGTTCTAACATAAATTTGAAAAAAAGAAAAAAAAAGTTTTATGCTGTATGTATGTTATGTCATTTACCTAGTGAATGTAATACTCACACAAAGACAATATTTTAACAGTAACTTTTATTTGGATAACACATTAAAAACATTCATTACCACTTTACTACATATGAGGTCAAAGAAATAATGCTGAAATTATTAAGTTATGAAGAACTCACAAGCAAAAATTAATATAAAAACTAGCATTCAGGTACTAATAATTCTTAACACAAATGCAGAGATGATAGTCTACCATTTTTACAATCCCCTCAATTCTCCTGGAGCAGTTTTATTGAATTTGGTGATGCATTTGTTAAAAAGCATCAGGAATAATTACTAATGACACTTAAAACTTAATTTATTATCACCTGAAGTTATTAAATAAAACAGAAAAATAAAGGTTCATCGTTTTTTTCTTGAAAAGAGAGATAATGAAAATTTTAAAGCTATAAAAAGACCACATAATTAAGTTTTGCAAAAAGCTGCTCAGAATATTTTGGTGAATTTGAGATGAGTGTTTATATATATATATATATATATATATATATATATATATATATATATATATATATATGGGTGAAATGTGAAAATAAGATATTCTACATTCAAACAGCGCATAATTGCAGCTAGAGCATTAAATGCATTCTAAATATTTAGGTGTTTTTATATGAGGTCCGCCCTCGGGCGTGCACGAAGTCAGTGTAAATAACAACAATTAAAAAAAAAAAAATTTGAAAAACGTCTAGAAAAAGTTTTGAAAAAACGTTAAAGATTCAAAATGCAATACGACAATTTTTCATAAACAACTAGAATTTCAAAAAATATCTGGGTAAGTTACTGCTTCGTCTACGGAGAGCGGGAGCAGTTGGTGAAAATAATAATTTGCAGGTTTCTGAAGAGGTCAGCTGCACACGAGTTAGCATAACAAGAAAGGATTTTAAGTTTTGAGAGGTCCAAAAGGACGAAAAAGTGAAATACTACTGCCAACTCATGAATACAACCAACCCCCCCGCTCTGACCTGCAAATAAAAGAAAGACAGATCACTTACCCAGTATTAGAAAAAAGAAGCAACACCATTATTCGTATTCCTCTTGCTCAATCCTTTTCCGTGCCAAGTCGATGCGGTTCGCAGAGCTCGCTTCCATGCAACACCTCCCTCAAAACGGGTTTAAGTACAGCATATCATCCAATATTTTGCATATTCCAGCATATTTTCCAATATTATTTCAACAGAAAAGTTTCGAAAGCATTCCTTTTAGTAAAATTCTAAACAATTCAACTACCTTTTTTCCCGTACAGAATAAAAATATTATTGCAGCTTTTAAATATCCAAAACCTTTCTGCAAAGGGATTTTTAACTACCGTGAGATAGCTTTTTCTAACACACCAAGCAATATTCCTTGTAAATGTATGGAAAATGATTTTAATAGTTTTTCTGATCCTGTTCATAAACACGTAATCACTGGCAATTTAAACATTATAAAAAATGCAAACGTTAAAAATCTCATGAATTTCGGAACGAAATTCAGGTTAAACACCAAATGTAATTTTAATAAGGTAGTTAGGATTTTCATACAGAACTTGGACAATTTCATAAAAAATACTGCTTACGCAAATTCAACGCCGTTTGAAGCCTTTCAAGAATGGAAGGACAATGTTATCATTGAATTTAAAACCTTCTTAAATGCAAAAATAAACAGTAATGAATATCAGTATCAAAAACTTGACAAACATGATGTTGAATATATACAGAAATTAAAAGATCTTTTCATTTTTGTTCCCATTGATAAAGCAGCAAATAACTACGGTATCATATTATTAAATTGTCCGAAACAAAAAGATAAATGAATGAGCAAAATTGCTAACGTAAATTCATAATTCAAAAAATTAGAATTACTATCTGAACATCGCGTTGTGTAAATCTCTAAAATTTTTAAAATGCACAAATATTAGAACACTAAATAATGAAAGTAAATATGACTTACCGAACTTTCTTTATTAATACACATCATCAAACAAGACAATCATACTGATGGGCTCACAAGTCAAATAGAATGTGAAGTGGAATACATAATGGAGAGCACGTGGTGGCGTCGTAAGTAGAGTTCAAAAAAAAGTTCCGGAAAGCTATTAAAATGTCTGTACCTCGAAAAATTCGGTAGCAAATTAGATGATCGGTCTTTATCCAAGACCAGCACATTCTGTAGTACAGTAGCATTTGATTTCTTTCTGTAGCGTTGCCAAGAACCGTTTTAGGGTTATATACCCTTTGTCTCTCAGGCGCGACTCATCCAAATCGAGCCAAATCCGTGAACATCAATAATAAAAGGACACATTTCTTCTTCCAAGCATCACCACCTGATTTCTGGGTTAACATATATTAATTCTTTTACAATATTTCACGAGATATAAGGAATTCTTTTTTTTCCATCGAGACGCGAAGAACAGCACCTCACGAAAAACAAATTCGACATTACCCACACAACAGCTAGCCGAGAGGGAGAGAGACATGGGAGGACAACACATCGCTCCAAACTGGTGAAGATCGCATGACGTCAAACTCGTCACACTTCTCTTTGGCAATCATGGATACGGAGGCTTAAAATGTGCTGCCATCTGGTAAGGAGCATCGTAAACAGTTCAAATATCACGCACTTGCAGTTTAATTTGAATTTACTGATTCTCAGATCACCTTCTTCACATTCCACCCCCCGACAGAGAAAAATACACATATACACAAAATACAATACATAAAAATACATAACATTTTGGTAAGTCAAATGTTTCGTTATTCAGTGCATTCATCTCTTTCCAAAGGGTCACTTCAGATCATAACATTACCTACACCTCGATCAACAAACCATACATAAATTTGCATGTTGTCATAAGAGTGAAACGAAAATTTTTTTTTTTTTTTTTTTTTTTTTTTTTTTTTTTTTTTTTTTTTTTTTTTTTTTTTTTTGACTTACCGAACTTTCTTTATTAATACACATCATCAAACAAGACAATCATACTGATGGGCTCACAAGTCAAATAGAATGTGAAGTGGAATACATAATGGAGAGCACGTGGTGGCGTCGTAAGTAGAGTTCAAAAAAAAGTTCCGGAAAGCTATTAAAATGTCTGTACCTCGAAAAATTCGGTAGCAAATTAGATGATCGGTCTTTATCCATGACCAGCACATTCTGTAGTACAGTAGCATTTGATTTCTTTCTGTAGCGTTGCCAAGAACAGTTTTAGGGTTATATACCCTTTGTCTCTCAGGCGCGACTCATCCAAATCGAGCCAAATCCGTGAACATCAATAATAAAAGGACACATTTCTTCTTCCAAGCATCACAACCTGAATTCTGGGTTAACATATATTAATTCTTTTACAATATTTCACGAGATATAAGGAATTCTTTTTTTTTTCCATCGAGACGCGAAGAACAGCACCTCACGAAAACCAAATTCGACGTTACACACACAACAGCTAGCCGAGAGGGAGAGAGACATGGGAGGACAACACATCGCTCCAAACTGGTGAAGATCGCATGACGTCAAACTCGTCACACTTCTCTTTGGCAATCATGGATACGGAGGCTTAAAATGTGCTGCCATCTGGTAAGGAGCATCGTAAACAGTTCAAATATCACGCACTTGCAGTTTAATTTGAATTTACTGATTCTCAGATCTTCACACATATGAAAACAATTTTATATAAGTACAAGCTTACAAGAACTTAATTCATCTTTTTATTATAGTAAGTCTAACCTTAGCACTGAAATCGTCTTAAAGCAGTTTATTGCTTTTAAAAAACTTTGCAAATCGGGGTTCGCATTTAATTTTTCAATTTCAAATTTTCAGTCTACACCATTTATCTTTATGACTCCCAAGTTTCACAAATCCCCGATCAAATTTAGATTTATTTGTTCAACCACAAACAGTTTCGGAAAAAGCATTAACGTCAAACTTCAATCTATGTTGAAGCAAATTTACACCTTTTTGAAAAACAAATATAAGCTCTCGAGCTATTTCTGGTGCATCGATAATAGCTATGAAATCAAAAGTAAAATGAATTCATCACCCACATCAATATATACTTTTGATTTTGAGAATCTATTTTGCAACATTCCACTAGAAGACTTATACGTTACTCTCATGAAAATTTACGATTCTTTTTATATCGGAGTGGAACTTGGTATCGATAGAAGTTTTTTCGACAGTCTTTGCCATTATTGCATTTTCAACAATTTTGTCACTTTTAATAATTTCACTTTTAAACAAATACATGGAATTGGCATGGGTACAAATTACTCCAGCACAGCTGCTAACTTATATCTTTTTTACTATGAATTTAACTATACTGTTAAATATAATAAAAGGATCAGCATTTTCAGGTATATCGACGATATCCTCGTCTTTAATAAAAATATGGAAGAAGAATTTAAACTTGTTTACCCACAAACACTACAACTAAACAAGGCCAATGAAGAAATTGATTCTGCGAACTTTTTAGATATTTCCTTTAAAATTAGAGATTCTCAACTTTCAACAGATCTTTACGATAAAAAAGAACATTTCAACTTTCATGCAAAGTGCATGCCTCATTGGTTTAGTAATTTACATAAAAAAATTTTTATAAATATCATAATCGGCCAACTCTGCAGATTTTTCAAGATCTGTAACGATAAGAAACATTTTAACAAACAGGTTTACAAATTCATTGCTGGTCTATATTACCAAAACAACTATCCTGCAGAGTTTATCTTTTACTACCTTAATTTGTTTAATAAATCTTTTCGGCAGAATCGATAATTTTTTCACCCAAACAACTACGTTTTGGCAACGGTTTCCTTTCAACTCTGATGATATGCTGTACTTAAACCCGTTTTGAGGGAGGTGTTGCATGGAAGCGAGCTCTGCGAACCGCATCGACTTGGCACGGAAAAGGATTGAGCAAGAGGAATACGAATAATGGTGTTGCTTCTTTTTTCTAATACTGGGTAAGTGATCTGTCTTTCTTTTATTTGCAGGTCAGAGCGGGGGGGTTGGTTGTATTCATGAGTTGGCAGTAGTATTTCACTTTTTCGTCCTTTTGGACCTCTCAAAACTTAAAATCCTTTCTTGTTATGCTAACTCGTGTGCAGCTGACCTCTTCAGAAACCTGCAAATTATTATTTTCACCAACTGCTCCCGCTCTCCGTAGACGAAGCAGTAACTTACCCAGATATTTTTTGAAATTCTTGTTGTTTATGAAAAATTGTCGTATTGCATTTTGAATCTTTAACGTTTTTTCAAAACTTTTTCTAGACGTTTTTCAAATTTTTTTTTTAATTGTTGTTATTTACACTGACTTCGTGCACGCCCGAGGGCGGACCTCATATAAAAACACCTAAATATATATATATATATATATATATATATATATATGGTCCATAACACATCTAAAATGACGGGTGAGTTTAATCTCACAAATATCAATATAGGGAATAAGCAGTTTAATTAAATTTGCTCAATTATTGTTAAAAGTATCAACAATAATTACTAATGATAAGTAAACTTTAATTTAAATGATTATCCCTAAAATTATTAAATGATGGGATTTTTTTACCTGAAAATATTGGTAATAAAATTTTTAATTTACCCTTAATTTTTACCCCTCAGGAATAATAACATTAAATTGCCAATTTATTTAGAGTGGAAAGTTTACGTACATCTTTGAGTTTTTCAGTTGAATGTTTTTTTTTGACTTTTTTTTTAATTTTTGAATTGAAACATTCTGTTTTTTGCAAAAGTTATTTAAAAATACATTAATGAAAACCCATACAGTTCGTTTCACAAGAAAAAGCGAACCATGGCGTTCACATTCATCCATAGCCAGAGAAATGTCATTTTCATCAAGAACATCAAGGGTCAAACATTTTACAACCTTTCTGTGATTTCTGTAACTAATAAATGAATCGTTTATTTCGAAAAGGTAACATCTCTATTTTGATCTCCTCTATCTCTTTAGAAAATTAAACAGCGCACGGTTATATTTTTGAATGTCACAATCAATGGTTATTTGGTAAATTATTGCAGTAGTTGTGTACTTAACTAAAGGCATTTTTTTATTGTTTATGACATTCAAAAATATAACCATGCGCTGTTTAATTTTTTAAAGAGACAGAGGAGATCAAAATAGAGATGTTACCTTTTCGAAATAAACGGTTCAATTTGATTCATAGTTTGTTGACAACAATTTGTGAACCACTGCGTAAGGGAATTGAGAAACACAGACGACTTCTGGATGTGGGTATTTTAATCCCCCTCTGTCTAACTTTGCGGTACATTCATTGTTGACATCAATGTCATCAATGTCAAGTGACTTGTCAATGCATAAAGTCGATCGACACTTTTCACACTTTAGTTTCATTAGCAGTTTATGAACCGCATATCCACTAATATAAGTTAAAATTGGCAAACTTGCTTGAGTACACACAGTTTCTTCTGGAGGTATTAAAAAATCATTGAAACGAGGATATCAAACTGAACTATCTTCATCTTCGTCCCAATCCATGTCCTGAAAAAACTTAAAACTATCTCCCCACAACTTTTTGATTTCAAAACAAGTGGCAAAACAGTTTGCATTTTTAATTTAGTTTCGTTGTCATAAATTTGTCGTATACTAACATTGCAATTGGACCCAGCTAATGTACGGTAAGACCCAAATCTGTCTTCTAATGAGTCTGTTACATACAGGGGGCGTTGGTTAAACTCATTTTTTAGGGATTGTGATACGTGAAAATGCATTGATGTTCGGTTAACTTGAAGTATAATCAGCATAACTGGGCATTCAAAATTTAGCGATGAGTCATTGATATTATATGAGCTTGTGAATCACTGCTGTATGCCCAGGTTCATTAATTATGTATGCCTAAACCCGCCACAAAACTGTGGAAAATTCATTTTTCTACTAAATGGAAGTGGTTAGTATAAACCTCCATGACTCTCTACTGCTGACTACACATTTTAAATAGCAATCGTCAGACGTATTATCCAGTTAAATCTCAAATGGGTAGATGAATTTAATAGTTTTATCTCCTCGAAAACAGTTAAAACGGATGTAAAAAACAACATCGTTCTACTTACCATTTAGTTAAATTTTTTGAAACTTTGGCAAATTTTAACTCAAATGTCTTCCTTCAATTTTTTTCTATTTTATTTTTTTCTATTAATTTTTAAATAATAGAAGTAAAAAGGCTTGTAACATGCTTGAGCAAATGTAAATTATACCCTATTTTTTAAAATTTCTTATAATGTAATACCTGTTTATCAATCGATACCTTAATCTATTAAACATTATTCCCATGAGAGAACAAACAACTATATAGTGATACACGAACCACTTCGGACTAAATGAATTACAAAATAAGAAATCCTTATTCTAATGCAACGAATGAGTACAGATGTGTTTCCGTTCCACGATATCCAAAAGAAATATTGCTTTATCTATCAATGAACGAGCACGAATGCTTCAGAATTAGGGAGAGGCACGGGATCTTTGATTCAATCTATTTCTTTTTCTTCCAGTGTTTTGTTCCTGAACGCAGAACTTTCTTCAAGAGAAAAGAAGAAAAATATCCGGATAAATGGATAATAAATTTATCACATAAAAGATCCTTATCGTTTTGCTGTATAAAAAGCCCTTAGGGTGTTTAGGTCAATGTAGAAGATTTTCAGTAGACAGAAAAGTTATGTATTCTGCTTCACACTCTTTGTGAGGTTTTATGTTTTTGTGCATTATCTTCTCCTTATGCATTGAGTTTAATGTATTAAAAAACGGAACTAGATTTGTTTTATAGATTTCATTTGATATTCATTGCCTTGCATAGAAATACAGTTAGGTTTTGGATTTCAATTGAAAAAAAATCATCGGCATGGTGTTCAAGCCGTGTTGCTAATAAGGTTCAATCACACAGCTATAAATTTTGAATTAAAATTACAGTACCTGTACGGATGTTTTTGTAAAATATTCTAATGCCATGTGTTAAAACTGGAAAAATGTTTTTTTTCATTGAAATGCTTGCATAGGTATACAAATTTCTAAATCACTTTACATTCAACGAAATTTGCTTATTGTTCCTGTCAAAATGGATACTATGACTAAATAATATTTTGCGCGTTAAAAAATGTAAATACAAAATTGAACAGCAGAGTTGCAACATAATATGCGAAACGACGGAAAATAACAATGATTTCAATAGGTTATAAAGAAATATTTGTTATTTAATACAATGCTAACATTAGGTGTTCCGATTTACTTAAGAGCAAAGTGGTGTGTTTCTTATCACTAGAACCGCGGGAATTTCGATATACCTAAAACCACGGAAGGGGTCATTTCGACCCCAGCTAGTAATTCAATGAAATAAGCGCAAATTCTTAGTTCAGCTAACTGAAATATTTTTTAAAAGAGTAATAATTAATACTTCTTAGAATTCTAGTTAAATTATTTGCATAAAACAACAGTTATTAATGGTTTTTTATTACAATATCGTATTTTAAAGTTTTTTTTATTACTTTGAGTATTATCCAACAAAATATACAAACATTTGTTATTTTAAATTTGAAAATAGAGTGAGTAGTTCAAAATGTTAAGCTATATTTAAAAACAGTAATAATAAGTTTTTTCAGTTAGTTATAGTTTAAAAAATAATCGACAGTTTGCAGAATGAGTTGTGAATAAAACGTAAAAGTATGCTTTGTATACTTTGCATAAATAAGAACGTTGTACTTTGAGCAGATATTTACATTTCTATTTTTACAATTTGACTTTGGAATCTGTCTTGCTTGCATTTAATTTGTGGTTGTCTGTCGTTTCAATTTGTAGCGTCACACACTAGAGTTTGCAACCTATATTTATTAATTTATTTATTTTTAATGAGAAATAACAAACTTTTCTCATGATTTTCCAATCTAGTCTTGAAGTGGTGCTTACTAGCAATTTTTCAGTTATAGTTTTACATAAAACCAAATAATAAATTGCTATCAAGGTGCAAAATATTACATAGCTCCTATTTTATGTCAAAGCGTAAAAATCTCATCATTCCATGAAGTTAGTTTCTTAGCAATGCATTCTGGAAAAAATATGATCTGCATTCATTTGGCCCGAAACTATGAAGTTGGAGGTGTTTTGCAAGAAATGTTTTGGGTACGTCAAAATTGATATGAAAATATTTATTTCTTCCATTGTTACTTATAGTACTCTAGACCAATGATTAACGGTGCGTGTGCTCGTACGTTACGCCTTTTCGCTTTACTTCAATGACATTTAGCTGCCGATATGTACTTCAATATCAATTTCTTTATAACAAGAATAAAAACACTTAAAGGACTGTTGTTGATAATACTGCGTTTAGTATTGGGTGTTGGCCCCCTCCGTCCTTCAAAAATCGTATCTTTTTGTTCCAATGTGAAAGAAGTTCAAAGCTCTCTCCTCTTAGCCAACTTACTATTTTCCCACAAAAATGTTATGTTGATTTGTTTTTAACAATTCTTCTCGTACGTTTATTTTTTCCGAAACTTTTTCTTTTTTGAAGTTTTCATAACTTTTGCGATGAGAAAGAACAGCGTTTGCAAGGGCATCACCAGTAATCTTTACTTTCAACTTCTCAAAATTAAAATAGTTTCATCATTACCATGACCTTCTAAATACTTCATAGATAATTGGTTTGAATATTTTATAGCTTCCTGGACAGTCTGATTACGGAAGTATTTCTTATATACAGAATAAAATATTTCCCTTGTAATTTTTTTTTTTTATCGCGTTCAAACGTAGCTTGAGTTTCAAACCAAACATAGTGCTCAAAACCAACAGATCAAAATGCTTACGTTTCAGTCCCAGAGAATTGGCTAGAGAACCCCCCCCCCCCCCCCATCATTCCTCATTTTTCAAGGAGGGGACGGTGCGTGCTGAATACAAATTTTATCTGAAAACAACACCGAACTATATGTAAAAACATCAATTCTTCAAATTTGAAGGGGGATTTGCCCCCTCCCCCTAACCCATCTTCTGCTAAATTAATTCCTATGTATTCCATTTTAGTCTGTGGAGTTAGCGACAAAAACAGCCGAAATATTTCACTTCCGGATACCAGTGTGAAATTTGGTACAGAGCTTAGGTACATATATAAGAACAAAAAACCGCCGGGAGACACTTGATCAGGGGTCATGAACTCCCGTGATGACGTCATCAAGATGGCCGCTTTTACAGGTAAATACGTTCGTTTCACTGCCTAAAACTCCATCATAGATTGAAATATAGCAAAACTCAAAAGTATTCTCTGAAAGCTCTTTGAAAGAGCTATTTAGAAAGATTTAATTTTTCCTTCTGCTGTCAAGGTCCCATTTGTAATGACGTCATCAAAATGGCCGCTTTTACAGGTAAATACGTTTGTTTAACTCCCCCTAAAACTCCATCATAGATTTGAATATTTCAAAACTCAAATATATCATCTGAAAGCTCTTTAAAAGAGCTATTTATAAAGATGTAATTTTTCTTTCTGAGGTCAAGCGCCCACCTGTAATGACGTCATCAAAATGGCCGCTTTTACAGGTAAGTAAATACGTTCGTTTAACTGCTTAAAACTCCATCATAGATTCAAATATTGCAAAACTCAAATATATCATCTGAAAGCTCTTTAAAAGAGCTATTTAGAAAGACTTAATTTTTCTTTCTGCGGTCAAGGTCCCACCTGTACTGACGTCATCAAAATGGCCGCTTTTACAGGTAAATACGTTTGTTTAACTCCCCCTAAAACTCCATCATAGATTCAAATATTTCAAAACTCAAATATATCATCTAAAAGCTCTTTAAAAGAGCTATCTAGAAAGATATAATTTTTCTTTCTAATGTCAAGGGCCCACCTGTGATGACGTCATCTGAGGCCATTTTGATGACGTCATTACAGGTGGGACCTTGACCTCAGAAAGAAAAATTAAATCTTTCTAAATAGCTCTTTTAAAGAGCTTTCAGATGATACATTTGAGTTTTGCAATATTTGAATCTATGATGGAGTTTTAGGGGGAGTTAAACGAACGTATTTACCTGTAAAAGCGGCCATTTTGATGACGTCATCACATTTGGGCCCTTAAAATTAGAAAGAAAAATTAAATCTTTATAAATAGCTCTTTTAAAGAGCTTTCAGATGATATGTTTGAGTTTTGTAATATTTGAATCTATGATGGAGTTTTAGGGGGAGTTAAACGAACGTATTTTCCTGTGAAAGCGGCCATTTTGATGACGTCATCACACGTGGGCCCTTAAAATTAGAAAGAAAAATTAAATCTTTCTAGATAGCTCTTTTAAAGAGCTTTTAGATGATATATTTGAGTTTTGCAATATTTGAATCTATGATGGAGTTTTAGGGGGAGTTAAACAAACGTATTTACCTGTAAAAGCGGCCATTTTGATGACGTCATCACAGGTGGGCCCTTGACCTTAGAAAGAAAAATTAAATCTTTCTAGATAGCTCTTTTAAAGAGCTTTTAGATGATATATTTGAGTTTTGCAATATTTGAATCTATGATGGAGTTTTATGGGGAGTTAAAAGAACGTATTTACCTGTAAAAGCGGCCATTTTGATGACGTCATCACAGGTGGCCCCTTAAAATTAGAAAGAAAAATTAAATCTTTCTAGATAGCTCTTTTAAAGAGCTTTTAGATGATATATTTGAGTTTTGCAATATTTGAATCTATGATGGAGTTTTAGGGGAGTTAAACAAACGTATTTACCTGTAAAAGAGGCCATTTTGATGACGTCATCACAGGTGGGCCCTTGACCTTAGAAAGAAAAATTAAATTTTTCTAGATAGCTCTTTTAAAGAGCTTTCAGATGATATGTTTGAGTTTTGCAATATTTGAATCTATGATGGAATTTTAGGGGGAGTTAAACAAACGTATTTACCTGTAAAAGTGGTCATATTGATGACGTCATCACAGGTGGGCCCTTGACCTTAGAAAGAAAAAATAAATCTTTCTAAATAGCTCTTTTAAAGAGTTTTCAGATGATGTATTTGAGTTTTGCAATATTTGAATCTATGATGGAGTTTTAAGCAGTTAAACGAACGTATTTACCTGCAAAAGCGACCATTTTGATGACGTCATCACAGGTGAACCCTTGACCTCAGAAAGAAAAATTAATTTTTTCTAAATAGCTCTTTTAAAGGGCTTTCAGATGATACGTTTGAGTTTTGCAATATTTGAATCTATGATGGAGTTTTAAGGGGAGTTAAACAAACGTAGTTACCTGTAAAAGCGGCCATTTTGATGACGTCATCACAGGTGGGCCTTTGACCTTAGAAAGAAAAATTAAATCTTTTTAAATAGCTCTTTTAAAGAGCTTTCAGATGATATGTTTGAGTTTTGCAATATTTGAATCTATGATGGAGTTTTAGGGGGAGTTAAACAAACGTATTTACCTGTAAAAGCGGCCATTTTGATAACGTCATTACAGGTGAGAACTCTACCTCAGAAAGAAAAATTAAATCTTTCTAAATAGCTCTTTTAAAGTGCTTTCAGATGATATATTTGAGTTTTGCAATATTTCAATCTATGATGGAGTTTTAAGCAGTTAAACGAACGTATTTACCTGTAAAAGCGGCCATTTTGATGACGTCATCACGGAATGACCTTGACCTCCGATCAAGTGTCTCCCGGCGTTTTTTTGTCCTCCTATGTGAATTTAAGCCCCACATAAAATTTCAGACTGGTATCCGGAAATGAAATATGTTTGCACTAACTCCACGGACTATTTCAGAAATTCTTAGGTGAGGAAGAAATATGCTACAGTTGCTTGCTAGAAATTGAACGTTTTTACTCATTTGTGCTTCAATATTTCTCGAGGGTCATATTGACCCACATCGCAGTTATAGGTATAAGTGCTAATAACTGAAAAAATAATAATGCCAAAAATTTTTAAATCTGGAAAAACACTCGTCCCCTCAAATAATTAAAAGTCATAAAAGGAATTGTTTCTTCGATTAATACTTTTTGCGTGGTGGAAAATTGAACTTCGCTTTGGGTCAAATTAACCCCTTCCGCGGTTCTAGTGTTATACACAAAAGTATGTCATTTTGAAACAACGATCTTGTTGAAAATAAAACTAATATTTTGTGCTCATTAGAAAACTTATCCATATTTCTATCGGGAATTATCAGTATTTAAGTGTTACAGCAACTAAAAATTGGTGTTTATACTGCATTTCAAATATATTACAGCAACTAAATTGACACGGTTTATTGTCTTGTAATACTTTCAAATTCACGCATCATCACGATGAAGTTTGGGCAATCTTGTATCACTGCAACAGTTTTAACAAATGTATCTATTATATATCTTCTGCAGAAAATGAATTTTTTATCGTGAAAGCAAAATCATTAGGGAGCATTGAAACTGCTCATCTGCAGTTCAAAAAAGCAACATAACGGATCAAAAAACGATTGTCCTTTATTTTATTTATTTATTTCTTTATTTCCTTTTCAGTCTCAAAAAAAAAAAAAAAGAAAAGCCAGCTGATAGTGAATCGCAGCGATCATTGTTATACCCACCCTATATGAATCTTTTCCCTACAAACACTACTGACATTTTACAAAATATTTAACAAAAGCGTTAGTTTAAAAACCGTATAAGAACGAAATTTGCACTATTTTTTAAATCGAAAACTAGTTAGTTCTCATCTTCGTTTAATTTACGATTTTTATGAGTAAGCGCTGAAAATTTTAGATCCCCCGTCCACCTAAAACGTGGATTTTCAGCAACAATATTGCGTATTATAGGTATGAGTTTGGAAAGTTATGATTGATAAAACATATACATTTAAAAAGCATTTTAGTAATAAAGCATATATTTTCAAAAAATATACATTTTTTATATGCAGTCTAATACATAACGAAGGTTTCTTTCATGCCTATGGTGCGACAATGTAAAAAAAAATGCTTTGGGAAACCGATAAATGTAAAAAAAAAAAAAAAAGAAACGACCGAATAAAAGAAAAGAGACTTTTCTGAAAAAACGCATTTTTATAAAATTCTTCACGTGACCTTTCAGTGAATTTCTTAGAACAAGTGTTACCTGGAGTGATAATTTGTGGTTCCATCCGGGACTATAACTAGATCTACCACTCCCCTACCCAAAAAAGCATTTTCTTAATACATTAAAGAAAGCGAGTATTAAAAGGCATTCGCAAATTAGGTATGTATTTAATGTAAAAGGCCTAGATTCATATGTTATTGTCCTTTCCTATCAATATTGCTTTCCATTTACATGAGCATTTGATATTTTTACTACATTAAAATATTTTGAAAGAAATGCTCAAATTTTAAATATTTCTGTATTTAATCGCCTTTAAAATCCCTTTTTTGTGCCATCTTCCAGAACCTCCAGAAGTACGCGTTGCTCCCCACATCCGCTCCTCGTCGGGACAATGCGGGCTTATGTTCATGTATTTACTTGCTTACTTATACAAGAGGTGATGTTTATAAAACTTTTCAAGAAATTGTGTCAGAAATATAATTATTGTGAAATTAATTTTAGTATTTTTAAGAATTTTTTTTTAACTTCATTCCTTTTTCAAGATTAATAGTTCACCAGCTACAATAGCTAAAATGACAAAAAATAAAAAAAAAAAAAAAATCAATTAATTGAAAAATAACTAGTTGCACAACTGTGGGTTTTCTTGCTTACATCTTGAGAATTGTATGAGTTTTGTGAAAATACTATTGACAGCTCTGGTATAAACATTACTTAAAAATTTCAGCGCATTCACCTTCAGCTAATGTAAAATTAAAAATCTGGTATGGACCCAACACTACTTCCCTTTTACGTGTAAATTTCTCAGTAGTTGCCTTAAGTGTTAAAAAAAGTGCTTGGAGTGAGCAAGGTAACAATTCAAATATTTACTTCCCTAATCTGCCACTAAACAATGCAAAAAATGTTTTACAATGGTTAATTTTCTAAATATTGCTGATTTTAATATTATTCAGTGAATTTTTCGCAAAATATCGCCAATAGCGCCAAGTTAAACCCCAATTCAAAAAATATTTTTTTCGCCAAATTTGTCGCCAAGTTGGCGTCAAACACTTGGTGACCAAAAGCTTGGCGACATATCGCCAAGTGGTCGCGCCAATTCATATCACTTAAGTCTGCATTGAAATTAACACTGATTTACCCCCAAAAAAGGGTAAAACACCCCCTTGGGAACACTCAAATGCAACCACAAGGGGAGGTGCACAACTAGACCATCCTCGGAGCCTACATACCAAGCTAGAAGCTTCTACGGCATATAGTTTTTGAGTTATGCGACCCACATACATACATACGCACACACGTACATACAGACGTAACGAGAACACTCGTCGTAATTAACTCGGGGGTGGTTGAAAAGGATTTTTTGGCTGCTTATATGCTGGTAGGTACATATGCACGTGCTGACAGGTCGAAAAAACTACGGAACATTCATTCGGGGGTGAGCAAAATCAAAATTTAGACTCAAATTTGAGTGATTTTTTTTTTTCGCGATCACAATACTTCCTTTACTACGTATAAGGAAGTAAAAAGGAAGATGAATGACCCCTAACTCTGAAAAAATCTATTCACTTTAGCAACTAGAGACCAAAATTCAAGATATTTTTTTTTCTTCTAGCTTTTGTTTTATTCGATTGATATAAAATTCTCCTGGGAAAACTTCTAAATGGTACGTGACTTCTTTTTTCGAAACTACGTGAGCGCAAAAATGTCTTATATTGTCTGAATTAATTGTAAAAGCAGTGCATTTTCTTAGATAGTTGAATTAACCTTTCGTTTTCACTTTGACCTCTAGACATTTCATTAATTCAAAAAAGCTGTTTTCATTTTATTTTTTTACTTTCTACGTTATCTTTTTCACACTAATTTTCAATGCATATTCGAGTATTTAACTATTTCTCTTGATAGCTGCAGTTTTAGTAGATTTATTTATTTATGTTTTGGTCAACTAGATTAGAATATTGAGTGAGATTCATTCTTGAAAAAAAAAAAAAAAAGAAAGAAACGCTAGCTGCTGATAACAATGAACGAAATACAGTGCCAAATTTTTACTATAATCTTTTAAGAGGTTCACCTTATAAAATGCTTCAAATTTATTGTCATTTTCTTAATATTAATTTATGTATTAATGAAATGATGATTACATTTATTTTGAATATGGTGTAAATCACATTTATCCTGATCCGTATTTCTTGCATAAACACTAGTTCAAGTAAAAAACTAAATTTTCATCTTTTAACCTAATCTTAAAAAATATTTCAGTTAAAATATGTTTTATGAATTATATATTTTCATTTAGTTTTTTATTTAAAATGACAAAATATGAGTCTTTGTACTGCTTTTTAAATCAACAACTATTGATTTTTTTAACTGCCCCATTGAATGCTTTGCTTAATTTACTACATGTTTTTAATTAGCAGCTCTCAAGTCACTTTTTGCTTAATTACATATTAATGAGATTTTAATTGGAAAAGTACCGTATTAAGCATAAAAGGCTCGGATGCAAAACTTAATAGTATTACGCTCTTCATTAACTTAGTAAAATAATGCTCTTAGTTATTCTTGGGTGAAATATTTTTTTTTTTTTTGTGAAATGACAAAAAAAAAAAAAAAAAATCAATTAATTGAAAAATAACTAGTTGCACAATTGAATCGTTTATTTCGAAAAGGTAACATCTCTATTTTGATCTCCTCTGTTTCTTTAGAAAATTAAACAGAGAACGGTTATATTTTTGAATGTCATAATCAATGAAAAAATGCCTTTAGTTAAATACACAATTACTGCAATATTTTACCAAATAACCATTGATTATGACATTCAAAAATATAACCGTGCGCTGTTTAATTTTCTAAAGAGATAGAGGAGATCAAAATAGAGATGTTACCTTTTGGAAATAAACGATTCAATTGTGGGTTTTCTTGCTTACATCTTGAGAATTTTATGAGTTTTGTGAAAATACTATTGACAGCTCTGGTATAAACATTACTTAAAAATTTCAGAGCATTCACCTTCAGCTAATGTAAAATTAAAAATCTGGTATGGACCCAACACTACTTTCTTTTACGTGTAAATTTCTCAGTAGATGCCTTAAGTGTTAAAAAAAGTGCTTGGAGTGAGCAAGGTAACAAGTCAAATATTTACTCCCCTAATCTGCCACGAAACAATGCAAAAAATGTTTTACAATGGTTAATTTTCTAAATATTTGCTGATTTTAATATTATTCAGTGAATTTTTCGCAAAATATCGCCAATAGCGCCAAGTTAAACCCAAATTCAAAAAATATTTTTTTTGCCAAATTTGTCGCCAAGTATGCGTCAAACACTCGGTGACCAAAAGCTTGGCGACGTATGGCCAAGTGGTCGCGCCAATTCATATCACTTGAGTCTGCATTGAAATTAACACTGATTTACCCCAAATATAAATATATCGTGATATGCCTCTAAAAAAATAAAATAATTTTATTTCTCTTAACAATGTTTGACTAACACATGCGTATAGAAACTCTCAACGGCATTTTACAAAGCAAGTAAAAGTTTAATATGAAGTAAAATGAAAGTAATATATTATAAGTTTTAAACAAGTTGTGTAGAGGAAGATATATGGGCTATTTTTTGTAAACTCGTAATTGGCTGCCCAGACTGAGAATTTTAAAAATAATAAAGTGTAATAAAGTAATTATCGCTCTTAATACAAGTAAGTTTTTATACTTTGTATCATTTATACTTTGTAACCCAATTGTATTTGAAGCGATAACAATTTAATTTTTTTTCTAGAATTTATCTAAGCACCAAAAACACAGTTCCTAGTCTATCCCAATCCAATAGTTTAGCACTTAAAGGCAATATTTCAAAAAACATATTGAAACTACATACATTTGGCAATTAATATCTAAAAATAGAATAACGCAACTATATCCTTATTATGAAATAATGTTTAATTACGTATTTCTGAAACTTAAAATTTTCATGTAAATTCTTTCCGGGTTTTTTTCAAGCAGTCCCTTGCCACAACTGCAAAGCTAAAATATAAAAAAATCTGTTAATCTCGCAAATGTTTTTTGGCATGAAGTTTAAAGTAATCAGTGTGAATTTGCTGCAATCGCTGAGGACGGTGTTGAAACGATACTTTGTTTAGTGTCAGAGCCACATTTGTGACAACAGTCCTCTGGGAAGTGATTTTATTAATGTCAATTAGTTTAGTTATGAAACATTTGTTATTATGTCCACGATTTGTGCCTAAATTTATAGGTAGTCTCGTAACTCACTATGCTCCAATAGTTTTGCAGCTATTACGCAACAAAGTGCAAATACACAGTCCCCTATCTAGTTATACTTATTCTCTATCATGATTAATTTATCACAAAAACACAAACTTCAAATGGCCGTCTTTCAAACCAAAGTAATAGATTCATTTTTTGAGCAATAGTATGATTATTATACGAACCTTTCAAAAAACCATGCCTGGACAGAAGTCGTGTGGAAAATGACGAGTTTTAAGAGAATCGCCCATATAAACATTCAATCATTGTGTTTTTAAGTAATCCTAAAACTGTAATTTTTAGTTTAGCTATAACAGGTTAATTAAAATCCATCATTATCAGCAGATGTTTAATATAATTTTACATTCAATTTTTCGGGTGGCCAAATCGTTATATTGCATCACAATTCAAATCACCATCGCAATGTTTCAAATAATTGATCAAAAGTAATTTATATATTTACACCTGGGCAAAAAACCATTTAAATTGTAGTGAAAATTATTTTTATGGTCTAAAATATTGTCAGAAAAAAGTGTTGAAATTTCCCGAAAGAGCTAAACAATTTCAATAGCTAATTGCTGTTTACTTTAAGCATATCATATTGCACAATTTAAAAGGAACAACTCATTAAAGATTTTTTCCTGCGTTTTTTGCTGCGTAATCTTATCTTATAAATTTCGTTAGTTTGGGAAGCGGTGATTAACTAAATTACAATGCAAAATGCCATTTTAGCGAAAGAACCTTTTTACAAAAAAACATTTGCAGGAAATGTTAATAAAATTACTGAAAAATATAATCAATACTTTTAATGGCCCGATAATTTTAAAAACATGTTTCTAAAATGTTTAAGTTTGTTTGTTTTTAATTAATCTAAGGGGAATTTAAAATAACTATTTGTATGAAACTTTAACTATTTTATGATCTTTTCAAATAACACCTTTATTTATAAAAATTTTAATTCTTTATATCAAGTTACTTAACGTTTTTTTTTACTCGAAGACGATCTCTCGTGAACATAATGTGTGAACAGTTTTTTTTTTAAAGATAGGGTGTTGAAATACTTTGTTTCTTGCAGTTGCCATTATTATTAAGTGTGGAGAAGTAAGAGCTGTGTTGTATTTAAAACTCAGGGTTTTGTTATGGAACCATATCTTTTGCGGAAATATATCATTCAAAATAGATCCGCGCACTAGCACAGACAGATTCTTTTTCTCGTGTGTTTTTAAATAGGATTGGCAGTAATATTAAAACTAACTTCTCTAGGGGGGTGTATTATCCAGCTCTCGACGTCAATTGACACACATGTACTAAAATATGAACAGTTATAACTGGATAGATGGGTAGAAATGAATTGGTGTATGGATATATGAAGATTAAATAAAATAGCTTTGTGCTTAAAAATAAAAGCACATAATACAACAATGAAAAGCACAAATGCGCCAGAATACTGCATCTTACCGACTACTGCAGTACTAATGCGCTTTTCAACGTTGTATTATACAGTCGACTCTCAATAACTCGAAAATGTCTATCTCGAAATGTTCATTGAGTTCCTAGACTCTAGAAAAGGCTGTGGGCTATATTCTATATAACTCGGACTTCTACCAACTCGAAGCTCGTAACTTGGGACTTCGAAGTATCGAGACTTGACTACGATTTATATGTAGAATTAATAAAATAGATAAATAAACAAAAAAAGTACTCGTATTTGTGAAAGTATTATGCTTGAGAACAGGCCAAAACGAGGAGGCAAAATTTTTACCTAAAAAAAAAAAGAAATTAGTGATGTTTAAAATGCAATCAAGCCATTTCTGGAAAGCCTTGGTTTACTTCTAAATCGACCGAAGCCATCAATACTTAAAAAATATTAACTGATGCAGTAAGAAGCTAAGTGTGAAGGGCAAAAATAACATTTTGCATAAAACTTGGTCTAAGTTTAAGAAAAATTCCACGTAAATGTTTCGTTAATTTTCAAGTCCTTAATGTAAATGTGTGTTTCGCATTTGAACGATTCATAATGACTAATCTTTTCGTGAAACTTAGTTTAAAATCACTTCAACTTATTTTAAACCCCATTGCTTTAAGCTAAGAAACATACATCCAATTGATATTAAATCAATAATATGTGCCGTTCATGTAATCCATTATTGAGTAATGTAAACAACTTACCCGTTACTAAAATTTATTAAAAGTTGCCCAATGTCAATAATTGACTGATTAATATAGATTCTGTTTTTTTTTTTTTTTAAATAATACTTGCAAAATTCTTTTCTGCATTGGCTTGCGAAAATCAAAGTGGTGTAACTATTTAAAATGGCTTTTTACTCACCCTAAGACACTGTTATATTGCATATTCATTTTTGTTCAATTCTACATGATGTTTTCTGTGCGATTTCAGACATCAGAGGTTAATGAATACATTATCTTTATTTATATTTCAAAGTGCCATTCTCTATCCCGTATGTTGATCACTCCTGCACAGTTCCAGGAGGGTATCTAAAAACTTGTGTTTTTTAGAACTATTATACATCTAACACCCACACATAAATGCATGAAACCGTTCCTTTAAAGATTTAAAAATAATATATGTTATTTAATAGGTTTGAGGTCCCAACAGATTATTTGATGAAAATTCAAAATATATACGATTTCTTTTATGTTAAATATGCAGGCATTTGTGAAAAATTGCGACGTTTCTTAAAATTAAAAAAAAAAATCACTGCAAGTATCTTTTTTTTTTAGATTTTAGAACAGAATTGGAAATGGATATACTATATATTTTTAACATGCTTTCATAATATTTTTTTTTCACTAGACACTTGAATAGGTAGCTTCTCATTAAACACCTCAGAGGAATCAATTTAGACATTACTTGAAAAGTAATTAGGGAATTAGGCTGAGATCAATATTTTCCTTCGCTTCTACGCATCTTGAAATAGCAACGGTTCAATAGCAATCTCGACAAGGTTGATTTTTGGAACTAGTTTTGCGTAAAAAATCTATAAGAGTAAAACAACGTGTTGGAAAAGACTAACGACGCACAAAAGCGAATAACTTTTGTATGCATTACGAATAGAATTGGTAAAATTATTTTTGGTAATATGGAAAAAAAGTTTAATTTTGAAAATAAGGAAAAGATAATCAGAAGCAAAACAATGTAGCCACATCTTATCTGATGGTACACTAGCTTTGCGAAGATAATCATACGAAAAAACTTTTATTGAAATACTTTTCTGTTAGGCTCAGAGCAAAGTTTGAACTTCTCTTATTCGGTGCTTAGCTGTAACACACAGTAATTTTCAATTACCTCAATTTTTAAATTGACAAATTAATTTAGGAAATTAAAATTTTTCTTACGCAGAAAGTATTCCATCAACTGACTATGATCCAACTACGAGTAACTTACTGAAAGTTTGCAAAGTCGGTTTATGCCCAGCTGTGTGAAAATGGTACCGAATATGCCAGAGATACAGTCATGGATTAGCCAACAAATGGCCATTGGATCTTAAAACGTACCGCAGGCACATACTGTTTAATCAGGAAATCTACTTTTGAAGCCAACTCTTCATGACAGGGATTTTTTATTGAATAGCAGTGGAAAAAATTTCAAATTTTTTGAGAAAATTTGCAATATCCTTGACATGTTAGATGTGCAATTAATGGGAGAAAACAAAATCTTCTCATTTAAGTGCGACTCTAATACTTTATCTACTTTTGACTGCCCCAAGCCCTGCCCTCTATTTAATGACGTACATAGGCTTGAGTAGTTATATGACCTCTATTTAGGAGCGTAATACCTAATCGTAACCGGATCAGCTTCGTCGATAATCTCTTTTTGGATGAAAGGACACTTAAAATGACTGTCAAAAGACTGTTGAATGTTTAAATATGGAATTAATCAAGTACATTACATATTCAACTAAATAACAAATGATATGTTTTTAATTGTGATACTAGAATTAAAGACAATAAATATAATAACTATGTTCAAAAATATCACACAAAGCAAAAAATGAAGTGTACATTTAGTGAGACGTAACTCCGTAAAATTTAGTCCTTATAACAGTACTGTGTAATTTAATTGGTATAAACGCATTTTTTTAAGAAAAGTGTTCTTTTCTCGGGGATTTTCTATCTCAAACCCATTTCGACTGCACTTTTACGTATGGCACAACTCTGTACCTCAGAACCAGACTAACGTAAGTCCATTTTCGTCATTTTTCGGTAGAGGGGAAAAACGATGTATTCGACAATCATGTTTCCCCTCTACCGAAAAATGACGAAAATGGACTTACGTTAGTCTGGTTCTGAGGTACAGAACTGTCTGTGATTAATCTGAGCCGGTTTGATCACGTGATCATGACATTTTGAAAACATTTTCCTGCAGTTGCTATAAGAAGTGGTCGATTGAGCAAATTGTCTTTTTATCAAGTGTATTTAAAAAAAAAATAGAGATCACTTGCATGACTAGAATTGTTACCCTTAGTCAGCATACTTCTATGCCAGTGAGGGATATTGATGTAGATGTTATAGTTGGAAAATCCAGTGTTTCTACGATTATTAATCAGCAAAAGAATTTTAGAAACATTGTCTCCAAAACGGAAGGGTAAATGTGGACGCAAACGCAAAGCCACACCTGAAACAGACAAATTTCTTTCAAAAAATAGTAAAATACATCCTCCCAAAATAGGTGCATATTTTCAGAGAGAACTATTAACTGCTATTGTGAGCTTGGATTCTTCGACAATCCGACGAAGGTTCATTGAATCTGGGAGATTTAAATGAACACTAGTCAAAAACGTTTTTGACAACTACAATGAAGAGAAAATGTTTGAATTAGGCCAGAAAATATTAATTCTGGCCTGCACAAGACTGGAAGAAGGTTGTATTCAGCGACAAAACGCAGTTTGTTGTGCAAGGATCTCGACCAAGATTTGTGAGACGAAGTGATGCAGAACTCATCAAGGAGCAACATCTTATTCAAACAGTTAAGCACCCTCAGAAACAGATGTTTTGGGGTTATTTTACTTCTGGAGGACCTGGCAGTTTAGTACCAGTTGTAGGGAGGATGAACTCTAAAAAATACATTTCTATGATATAAAGAAATATTGTGACTATGATGCAAACGTTTTCTGGTGGTGTTGGTATTTTTCAGCAAGATCTTTCTCAATGCCATACTTCAAAACTAACAAATATTTTTTTTTAAAGAACAGAAATTAACGATTTTAGGTCGGCCTGATAATCCTCCTGATGTAAACCCCATCGAAAGTTTGTGGAGCATTGTAAAGAGACGTGTGAGTAAAATGTACTGCTCAACAAAGAGAACAATGATTGATAATGTTATACAAGTTCGGTTTAGTGAGCACGGCATCAAAAATTCATGTTCTAATAAATAGTGGAATTCATGTCAAACCATGTGCAAGAACTCAATCAAGCTGTAGAAGAGCATATTTCGTATTAAATTGCTATACTACGAAGAGATAAGTTAACCTATACCAAACAACATTCGTGAACTTTTTTGTGCTCGTCCCAATTAATTTGAACATTACCTTATGTAATCAATAATGCCGTTAACTTGATTTTTTGTTCTTTAATTGTGAGCATAAGCACGTAATAACAAAGCATTATAAAATATCGTTGCAACTAATACTAACGCAGCCAAATGTTTGTGTCAAAATTTTAGTCCAGATTTAACTTTTATTGCACTACCTGAGTACCGCTGCAGCGAAATTCCCGTTACAAGAAACAAAACTCTCTTCAAGCTCGATGTAACGGAATTTCATCGTAATTACTTAATGCGGAAATGATTTACTTTTATATTCAAACGATTTTGAATTTAGCAGCATTTTAAAAACAGGAACTACTTATAGTGTTCAAGAAATTTACTGAGTAACTAGGGGGTAGAGGTTGATATAAGAGCACAAATAATTTAGTTCCTGCAATAGAAATCGTTTCGTTCGGCAACATTAAGAGACAGGAAAATGCTTATTGAAAAAATCGACCTCGATTAGACGTAGCTTCGATTAAGAGAGTTTCGGAAAAATGGTTTTACTGTAGTTACGTTTAAGTTACTTATCTAGCTAGTACATATTTGTACCATTTTCGATTCACTAATGCATTTTTGTGTTTTGTTTCGAATTTATAAAACATAACCTAAGTTGGAAAAAAAATTAAATTTTGACATCTTGAATTCAAATTTCGCAAACACACATTTCGAAAGATGAGTGGGTAAGCGTGTATTTGCCTGCGTATGTGTGAGTGAGTGAGTGTGGAGCTTGAACGCCACCGCCCCGGGAGGAGCGAAGGCCCCCGACTAAAGGAGCGGTCCCACACATGCATGGAGGATCAAAGGTGTTGATCGTCGAAGCACCCAGTCGAAACTCAAAGAAACCAAACTGATACCAAATAAAATTGAGAAACACTTCAGTAAGTGATTGAAAACAAGGTAAAATTGTTCATTAAAAGAAGCGTTCAAATTAATGCATGTATACTACCACAAAAGAAAAAAAATACATCTTTACAGTCATTTTATTTCATGAATAAAATATTTAGTTTGAAATAAAACTGACCCCAAAAATAAGGCTTTTTAATGTTCATATTCAACATATCTTTCCAAATTTATACACTTTCAAGTTTCATCAGAATACAAATATCCACAAGAAAAGGAAAGAAATGAAAATGAAATATTTTGTTTTTTAATAAGCTTTCGAAAATAATTTTCTGCGAATGAAAAAAGATGGGCGGCGAAGGAAGCATGATTTGCATTTTGATGCAGAGAGATTCACTGAAACTATTTAAAAGCAAATGAAACATGAATAAATTTGTCTTACTCAGTCTTTTTGAACTTGATTACTGTTTTGGAAGAAAAGAGGCAAAGAAATGAATTCGTTTAGTTCGTTTTTCAAATCATTTGTACTAAAATCATTTATAATAAATAAAAACCGTTAGATTTAAATAAAGACAATATCAGATGTATGGGAAAATAAAATGTAAGCCAACTAGTTTTTATACTAATGTATTCTTTTAAATTTTTATTCTATTAAAAAAAATGCTAAAAAAAGCAAAGAATGCCACGGATCTAATGATTACGAAAAAGCAAATCAAAACTAAAACACACACAAACTTTAATGTAATACGCATTTTTCGCTTTATGTGTTTTCTACAGTTTTTCTGTGGAAGTATCGAAAGCCTGATTTAGACTTATATAAAACTTTACATTGATTCGTATGTTTAAGAACAGAAACATCTATCTCTATCCATTTTGTAAACCGACCAAAACCGAAAATCTGCGTACTTACCATTTCCCTTTAAATTTAAAGTATCAGGATTTTCGGTTTCTGCCTTCGGTTTCGGTCGGTTTTCTGCTGGTGTGGGGCCAGGTCTTGAGTGAATTGAATTACATATTGACACTAACTTTGAGACATCATTACGAGCCATTGGCAGTGAGATACTTTACAAGGTGTGTAACCAACTGCGTTAAGGGTTAGATCAACGATTTTCAACCTTTGGAGTGCAACAACGAGGAGCGTGATAGATCTAAAGAGGTGAAGGGCAACTTCAAACTTACAAGAACATAAAATATTACTATTTTATAAAAAAAAAAACTTTTGAAATCCATCATTTATGTAATTATTTATTTATTTTATTTCACGTATTTTTTTTATAGTTTTTTATTCATGTACGTTTAATTATGGGAAATCCTACGCTAACAGATGCATCAGTTTTTTTCAAAACAGTTTAGAAAGACTAGAAATAGAATAAATCCAGTGTTTTTTCACGATATCAAAGAAGAGCATGGTAATTTACTACCTTATTATGCAGTTCAGTTTTAAATATTTTTAGAAAAGAATTTAAAAAACAGCATCCTTTTAAAATACTCATCATTGTCAAGTTTATAGCTATCATGTAAAAAATAACTATTTTCTCGAGCATGTATGCAAATAATCACAAGAATTTGCAAACAAGAATCAGACACGTAAATCGGTGTTACAAGTTTTTTTTTCTATACAAAACTGTGATCTTAAGGGTGAATCTGACATTTGAATAGATTAGTCAGTCAACCGAAAAAAATGTTTTCTTGAATCTGTATACAACCATAAGATTGCATCTCTTTGAATTGGAAAAAGGATCCCTTGTAGCTCCAAAACACATGTCTGCAATAAGTTGCGAAAATGTACACATTTTTAAAGTCGTTGTTTTTACATTTTAATATATACTACGAATATAAGCTTTATGAAATATTCATCAATAAATTAATGAACTAAAAATACATAAACAATGTTACAAAGCAATTTAATGGCATTAAAGTATTTTCTGATACGCTAATATAATGTTAAGGACAGTCATTGGTTTAAAATTAAACTCTGTATAGTTGAAAAAAATAAAAGCTGGGTTGATCAAGGTACAAATAAAACGATTTCTAGTGACACATCACGTATCAGTATAGTGACACATTATTAGAAAAAAAAATATTTTTAGTAAATATTACATAAATATCATCCGGTTTTTATATTGTTATCTCACATATTGTAGGTCATCTCCTTAATAAAAAGATTGAACCTGGCTCCAGCACTATATCGCTAGGGTAATCATCATAGATTTTTTAGATTCAATATTCAACGAAAAGCCTATTTCAAACCGGCGATTTTATAAAGCTTTTATGGTAAGAAATGTTAGTTTTATATTTAAGTATACCACAATAAATATTACACAAAACAAAAGCAACAAATATACACTCATAATTTCCATTAACATTTTGCAGCATTATGCAATTTTTAAACAAAAAGGAAGTCTAACCAAATTGTGTAAGTCTCAAAAGTACCTTCACTTTTTTTGTTATCTTTTTACCATCTTTTTTATCCAACTAAACTGAAAGCATTTTCTATAATGATCAACTCGTAAAAGAAAATATGATTCAGGTTATGGTTTTACTTTGCTGTTTAGTTCTAAGTTAATATTCTAGAACATAATTAACTAAATTATGGTGTGTAATGGCTTTTCCAGTAAAAAAAAAAATCTATTGACTCTAAATCTTGTCTAAGCGCACCTTAATAAAGTTATGAGAATGAGGTAGAAGTTTTTAATGATGATCGATATAAGATACAATAATGTTTCTTAAGTTATTAGTCATTAATTGCTACTATACCCAAGGGATTTCGTAACCTTTTCAAGCCTAAAACTAAATGATGATGCTTTTCGTAAGTAAATTTAAGCATAGTCACAACTTTTCGTTTATATCTTTTAAATAAAAGCTTATTTTCAGTGTCTATAAATATGTAAAGCTGCAGAAAAGAAAAAAATCACACACACACTGTATGTATGTGTGTAGTGTACACACGGTGTTACCGTTTATTCTGCATTACCTCTGTTTTTGCAGCCGTCTGTCTTATCATCCTGGATCCACACTTCCAATATTGCAAAAAAGCTCAAAATGAGGAGCAGAGTTAACATATTAAAATCAAATAATACGATATCTAACTTTTCATACGGACTCAAGGTCTGCTAATATATCTTTAGGGAAATATTCTCCGTTGAAAAATATTTCCAACCTAAAAAATTGTGAAACAGTTGCTGCCAAAACTCAAGGAGGTATTCGAGTTCAATGTCTTAAGGACCCGTGCAGAAAATTAGATCGAATAGGGTCACCCGGGGCAATTCCTGGTCAGCAAGTTTCTGGGGCAATTCCTGGTCACAGTCCTTTTTATGTCTTAATAATCCTTCAACAAAATGAAAAAAAAATACAGAGGTACTCTGAACTATCTTCATTGCAATTCATTACTTAATTATGAGTTGACAGTGTATTTAGTTTGAAAAAAAAAATCTTTTTAAAATCGCTTGTTAAATTTCGTAAAACAAGATTGGCCTTAGTTTTGATACATTTATATAAAGATCGTGATCAAACTCAAACTTCTGAATATTTTTCTTTTTCTCTTTTTGGTGGAATTAGGTACCATGTCAGTTACTGAAAATTAGTTTTGGATTTACCATTATTGTTTTGAATAATTTGCAGGAAGGCTCCCAATAATGCCCCTGGTTACGGGGGTAATTCTTAGTCAGTGGGGTAATTCCTGGTCAGTCCTTTTTTTAATATTTATGAATTATTATTTCACCTATTATTGACATATGTCAGTGCTTTAACACTAGAACCGCGGAATTTCGATATACCTAGAACCGCGGAAGGGGTCATTTTGACCCCAAATAGTAATTCAATGAAATATGCGCAAAGGCTTAATTCAGCTGACTGAAATATTTTTTAACAGATTAACAATTAATATTTCTCGGAATTCTAGTTAAATTATTTGTATAAAACAACAGTTATCAACTTTTTTTATTACAATATTGTTTTTTTTTTTTAAATATTACTTTGAGTATAGTAACATTTCTCCAACAAAATATACATGCAGTTGCTATTTCAAATGGGAAAATAGAGTAAGTAGTTGACTATGTTAAGATATAAAAAACAATAATAATAAGCTTTCTCAGTTAGTTATAGTTTAAAAAATAATTGACAGCTTACAGGCATGAGTTGTAAATAAAACGTAAACGTATGCAAATAAGAGCCTTGTACTTTGAACAGATCGGTATCTACAGTTTTATTTTTACAATTTTGACTTCGGAATCTATTTTGTTTGCATTTAATTTTCTGTTGTCTGTCGTTTTCATTTGCTGCCTCACACGCTAGAATTTACTACTTATATTTTTTAATTTATTTATTTTTTAATAAGAAAGAACAAACTTTTCTCATGATAAACCAACTAAGTCTTGAAATGATGTATACTAGCCAATTTTTAAGTTTTTGTTTTACATAAAGCCAAATAATAGATTGCCATCAAGGTGCAAAATATTTCATAAAAGCTGCACCTATTCTATGTCAAAACGTAAAAATCATCATTCCATGAACTTAGTTTCTTAGCAATGCATTCTGGAAAAAATATAATTTGCATTCCTTTGTATGAAGTTGGAAGTTTTTTGCGAGGAATATTTTAGGTACGTCAAAAGTTGATACTGAAGTATTTATTTCTTCTAATGGTGTTTATTAGTACAATAGACCAGTCATTTGGAGGTGCGTGCGCTCTTACGGGACGCCTCATTGGTTTACTTCAATGATATTCAGCTGCCGATATGTTTCATCCTCCGCACATTTCCTGATGTAGTTCAATATCAATTTCTGTATAACAGGAATAAAAATACTTGAAGGACTATTGTGGATAATACTGCGTTTTAGTATTGGGTACTGGCCCCCTTCTTCCTTCAAAAATCGTATTCTTTGTTCCAATTTGAAAGAAGTTCAAAACTCTCTCCTCTTTGTCAACTTACTATTTTTCCGTTTTAATTATTATTGTTGATTTGTTTTTTAAATTTCTTCCCATACGTGTATTTTTTCTCAAAACATTATTTTTTTTTAAGTTCAATAAGTTTTTATAATTTTTGTGATGAGAAAGAACAGCGTTTGCAAGGGCATTATCAGTAATCTTTACTTTTAACTTCTCAAATTAAAACAGTTTCATCATTACCATGACCTTCTAAATACTTCATAGATATTTATTTGAATATTTTATAGCTTCCTGGACAGTCTGATTACGGAAGTATCTTATATACAGAATAAAATATTTCCCTTGTAATATTTTTTATCGCATCCAAACGTAACTTGAGTTTCAAACCAATCATAGTGCTCAAAACCAACCGATCAAAATGCTTATGTTTCAGTCCCAGGGAATTGGCTATGGACCCCCCCCCCCACCACCACCACCATTTCTAATTTTTCAAGGGGGGGGGAGGGTGCTTGCTGAATACAAATTTTGCCTGAAAGCAACAAAAACAACACCAAGCAAAATGTAAAAACATCAATTCTTCAAAGTTGGAAGGGGGGTGCAATTGCCCCCCTCCCCCAAACCCTCTTCTGCTAAAATACTGCCTGTGTACTCAATTTTAGAAATTCTTAGGTGAGGAAGAAATATACTACGGTTAATTACAAGAAAATGTACGGTTTTAGTCATTTTGTGCTTCAATATTTCTTGAGGGTCATTTTAACCCACACCGCGGTTCTAGGTATAAGTACTAATAACTGAAAAAATAATAATGCCACAAATTTTTAAATCTGGAAAAACTTTCTTCACCTCAAATAATTAAAAGTCATAAAAGGAATTGTTTCTTCGATTCATACTTTTCGCGTAGTAGTAAACTGAACTTCGCTATGGGTCAAATTGACCCCTTCCGCGGTTCTAGTGTTAAACTATATGTAAGTCTGTGAGCCTTAACTGTAAAATTAACTGTAACCGCTATGTAACATTCTTATCTGTTAATGATAAGTATACAATATACTGAATTTTTCCTTGTTAAATTTCATCCAATTATTTTATAAATTTTAATAATTATTCTTAATTATACTAAGAAATATGCTTAACTATAACTGCGTTGTACTATTCACTTAACTGTTCACCTTAACCTGTTAATAACAGACAGAAGCATGTGCTCAGTGTGTATGGTGCATGTGCACCATATTTTTTATGGACCTATTTATTTGGTAGGTGAAGATTCATTCACAAAAGATATAAAAGCTGTAGCCATTGCATACAAAGTGTATAAAAAGTATTTTGGCTGAGTTTTATTACGTAAAGATAATATGTTGAAAAAAATTGCATTCTTCCTTAAAAAAACTAAATACAGTGTTTAATTAGCTATATATATAAACAAATTCTTTATCTAATTAGTTTAATAACTTGTAATAATAATGTGCTTACAAAATGCATGTATTTGCATCAATCATGTGAGTGACCAATAATTGCCCCGGAAGTGGCCAGGAATTACCCCATCTCTGGGGTAATTCCTAGTCACTAATTAACGACAATTATTCAAGTTCATTATGTATTGTTGATAGCATGAATATTTTATTCGATGGACATCCCAATGTGCTTCCCCCATACCAAAATTTGTAACTCTAACTTAGATAGCTTTTGTGATAAATTGGATGTTAATGCTTTTTGACCAGGAATTACCCCAGGTGACCCTATATTGAGATTTACGTAAAATGACAGGCTGTCGAAATAAAAAAGACGAAGTATTTATATTTTTCATTGTTCTTGCAAAATAAATGCAAGTGTCTAAGAAAGCAGAATGTAAAATCTCGTTTAATTTTTTAAAGAACACTGCAGACGCATATAATTTCAAATGTTGCGTATCATATCACGGTGAATACTAGCCGTATTAATGTCAAAAGTTTTGTGTTCGGATTGTTTTTTTATGCTCTTGATTTTCCTAATAATAAGTTAGGGGGCATAGGATCCGTATAAAAAGTTAGATTTAGTATGTTTGATATTTATTAATATATTTTTCAACTTTTAATATCTTAGCTCTTTTTGTCATTTTGAGAATTTTTGCAATTGGAGATATGCATCTTGAACGAACCGCTGCAAATATATAGCAAAAGTACCCGGCGTTGCCTGGGTGCAATGCAAAACAATAGCAACTTACATTTGCTTTCAATTTTGGTTAAAAAAATTAAAGATTTAAAACTCACGGAATTGAAAACCAAATTCGTACTTTATATCTTCGTGAATATGAATGCCATTTTCAGGAAATTATGCAAAATAATTACACAGTGTAAATAACTTTCCGAAATTTACAGCTTATTTCCAGTTATTTTCGATAAAAAACGATGGGTAAGAGACGTTTTGCCCCCCCCCCCCCCTCCCACACACACACGTCCTCTCTTTCGTTTGGTTCCATCGAATCGAATGGGCGTTCAAGAGATCTTAGCAAGTGTCGACTGAAGCACATATTTTAAGTGAAAAAAGTTACAGAAGATATAGCATTTTCTTATCTTTTCAGAAAACCGTAAAAATGTGAATTTTTGAAAGGCCCCAATACTTTTAATGATTCAGGGTATGACACAGGCTTCATTGTTAAGGAAATAGATAAAAATTTGCTAAATCGTTGCTGCGACCCACTTAATCTAATTAAGGGCATAATCCAAGAATCGAATGATGTGTAAGTAATTAATAACATAAATTTGAATATGATATATCAAACAAAAAATCCCTTTTAGTTTAAGAAACACAACACTAATTATGGCGTGAAATTAATTTACATGAATGGTGAAGACACTTTGCTCATATATGTTCTAGAAAGTTGATAGAACTAGGTTTCATAACTGGGACTTTTGGCCGTTTGGTAAACTGCCATTTTTTCAGCGGCACCATAGATCATGGTATACTCTATTTTCGTTTTTCTGACATTGTCAGAATAAACTTATTATAGTTCAAAGTTTGACAACTGTACGCCGGCCAAGCAAATGGGTCCAAAGGGTTCATCCAAATGGATGGTCCAAAGGAGCTATCAGAAAAAAGCGCATAACAGAGAGACGCATAAGCGAACAAGCCTATTTAAAGGTCTAAAGCTCTAATGAGAGCATGAAAAAGAATGTTTCTATAGAAAAGGGACATACTACTACGGTTTGGCAATAACGGTAAGGTAACTGCAATGATTAAAAGAAAACAAAAATTGTAGCGTACCTAATCACAAATTGTTCCCTTTAAAAAGATACATAATAGATAATTGTCTCTCTCCGAACTCTAGTTCATGTGGAAAAAAGGCCTTCCATGAGCAATAAAGGTGAAAGAGGAAAGTGAAAAAACATGTTTATTTTTTTAAGAAAATAATTTTTTTTTACATTTTACAAAAAATACGGCGCGTAAGTGAAATTTTTATCTTTAGAGCGGCGCATAAACGAATGATATTATCATCATTATGCTGTGGAATGTGCCGGGACCATTGAAAATCGCCGTATAAGTGAAAAAGGCGCATAAATGAGGCGATGCATTTGAGTGAGAGTTCACTGTACTATCTACTGAAGTATTTCAGATAAGGAAAACGTTTCATCTGTTTTACTTCAAATTGTATAATTATCTCTTTCTCCCTTGTATGCACTTTTAAGCTCGTAACAAAATTAAAAGAACTCCAAACATTGAAAATCAGAAAAATTTTAAAAATAAGTAGCGGATTGTAAACTATAAATTTATTTTCCCCTTTTAAACGTATATTTTTTACTTTGTAGAAATTCCAAATGTAGAGCATCAATATAAGTAATAATATTGGCATTTATTTCTTCTTTAAGAGAAATTCCGAAAGATAAAAAGCATTCCTACAACTAAACGTAACTCAAATAAGAAGGCATGGGTACAAGAAAAAATGAAGTCACAACAAATTGCTCAAATGAAATTTTCCTGAAAAGGAATCTAGACCATTTAAAAGAAACCAGCTTCTTGCTCTGGGTCGTCGCTTTAATCAGATAAGCTTGATTAAAGTGACATCTAAAAGACGTTCAGGAAAGAAACTCTATTTACAGGTCATTTATATTGCTCTTAATGTTACGGATAATTTTCTGATTAAGGATTTCATGCCAAGATAAATTTCAGAAAGTTCCTTTGACATTGCAACAATAGAAAACATGTTTACTGCATTACTAGATTAGAAAAAAAAAGGTTTCTTCTTTATTATTATTTGAATTATCAATTATACGTATGCGTTAATTTATTTACATGTTGGGGCTTGTTTTTTTCTATATCTTATACTAACTGTACCTGCACAGCTACGCTCGTGCAATGAATTTAAAAATTCAGTTATTTGATCTGATAACAATTTACCTTACCACCCGGAATAAAAAATAATCGATTTCGTTAACTAAAGCGTGCAAACACAAATTTCTAAATGATCTACGCGTACTCCAATGAAGTAATAAAAAATCATGACATAGTAACAACAACTGTCCCTCAAAACTCCGCAAAAAACAATATAATTAAAACACATTTAAAAATCATTCAAACCCACCTTAGCTCATCGTTTAAGATTAAATAACTAAATAAGGACTTAAAGCCACCAATTCGAAAGATACTGCAATAAAAAAGTAAATGAAAATGTCACTAAAAAGATATGTGTCATCTTAACATATTAGCAATAGTTCAAGCGAAAATAAAAATTAAAAAAAATAAATAAATATATTTAGACATGCAAAAAAAGCATGCGATAACATTGCATTCGAGGGAATTAATTTCATTTGGCACACATGGAAAAATAAGTGGTCATTTTTATTTAATTGCTTGTAATCTTCAGAGGTTATTTTTTACCAACTGAAATAGAGGGCATGTCTTACGATATAATTCAAATATTATCAAATAGGAGGCTCTAAAACAAGAGTAAATAAATCACCATTTCACTTTGCCTGACTATTTCACTTCGCATCACATCGGTTTACCGGTGGAAATGGACTCATTTGTTAGCTTTCAAAGACGCCAGCTTTTGCAGATACAACTCCTATGCAAAGACATACTGAAATGAGCTAAGTACGTGCCATCAAATGTTGACTTTGCCCCCTCAATCAGATAAATGTATCTTAACTGGACGTTTTTTTCAATTTCACAACCAACTGTGGGCAAACAGTACAATGGTAATTTTAATGGAAATGGAGATTTATTTTTTACATTCAAATATAAATGTTACTGTAATTTAATATATTACTTTATTTAGTTGGATTGCATGTTGAATTTTAACTTTTAAGAGTTTTCCGTGTCAAATCATTTGTTTTCAATACTTTTACACTTTAAGAGAGGTATTGAAATAGAAGAATGTGGAACCGAGAATTCTGAGCCCTCATCCCGACCACATTACGGTAAGCCTGCCCGCTTAAAGTACTCAGAAATAATGGTCCTACCTTTATCACAATTTCGGTAAGAAATACGACTCGGTCAGTCTGATTTCAGAGCGATGAAGCTAGATTTTCAACATAAAAAGGAATTATTTAAAGCGAAAGTAATGCCATGTATTGGCGTGTAATATAATCAGTCTAACTCAAAATTTATTTTTCAGTAACTGTTTCAATTAATTTATTTTAGGCATTTTGTTCTTATTATTTCACAGAAAATTAAATAGTTTCGCGTACAGCAACATAACTTTAACTATCAAAAGAACTAACCTGAGAAAAAAAAAACATTACGTTTTCTTCCAAAAAATAGGGGAGGAACTTCAACTACAATGAGCGTAAACATGTATTTTTGTTTCGTAACCATTTAGTTTGTTCGATAACACATCCTATCTTCACTTTTAGCAATAATTTTAAGGCGATTGGAGAATCGACGAGTGGAAAAAAACACTGAAAATATTTATTCCTATAAGCTAAGAAGTCATTCGGTAACGTGCAGGAAGGATTTGTCAGTTCTAGATGACAATGATTAATTTGATATTTGTATCAGATCATAAAATATTATCAACAAAAATGTTTCTTAGCGTCTTCCGTCAACTAAGATCATGTTAGCGATAATAGTAAAAACTTTCTTTTGTTTTTGTAAACACTGCATTTAATCCGGTAAATGTAATTGAAGAGACGGCCAAATTGTGCAAGAAAAAGGAAACTGTTTGCCGGAGT